>ML369116.1:0-195726 GCA_005239525.1 Nicotiana knightiana
CAACGGTCCAGATCCCCCCTTTCCTAATTTAACCCTAAAGACTACCCCTTCCCCCTCTCATTTACCTCTCATTCTCTCCACCATTACATCTCTCATCTCTTTCAAAACCCTCTCTGCTAAACCTAGCTCCTCTCATTGGCCGTCGCCTTGCCGGTAACCATGGTGGTCTCACCACCACTCCCAGCCTATGGCTCTCCTCCTACATCGGATTGATGTTGTCCTGAGGTTTTCAAGGGAACCAGAGGCGGTTCACTTACCTCCCATGATCTCACATGTCGTTCTCTTGCCATCCATGGCCGTCCGAGTAAGATTCTGTTATTTTCGGCTAGAACCAGTGGTTTCAAAGCCGTTTCTCCTTCTCTTTGGGTTGTCTATATGAAACCCTAACTATCAGTCTCTGAATTTCATAGATCTATAACAGATCTTGGCTAATTCTGAGCTATTTTTTGTGTTTTCAAAAGGTTTTCCGATTTTCATGAAATGACTCTTCACCTTCTAACTATGGTTTTCAAACCTCTTTTCAAAAATGATTTCCCTTCATATTTTAAGTATTATCTTATGATTTTTATTATGTTTAAACTTTATTCAAGCCTTTTCCCTTTGTGTCTGAGTTATTTCGTTAAAAACCCTAAAGTCTTAGATTTGACCTATGGCTCTGAGTTTGTTTACAACGATGTGTTCATTTGTTCTATTGTGTTCACTCTGTTCTCTTGATTATTCTTTGATTTTGTGATTGCTTGTTAGGATTTCTGGTTGCTATTACCATGCCTAATCTGTAATTCATCTCTATTCATTGTTTATCGATACCTCTAAATCTTTGCCTTTCATGCTTGTATTATGCTTATTCGGTGATTCATGTCATTGTCCTTTGTAAACCCCTAATTCCGTGTGATTTTACCCTATTTTAATCACTAGGGTTTCTAAATCTCTCCTATTATGTGTTTATTTTGTATAACCAATGCTAATTCTTAAACCAGTACTACTCCTATTTCGAATCCCTAATTTCCTATGATTGATTTCCTTTAATTGATTTCCAGTAATAATCTGTACGACTATTTCTTGCTTTATTACTATCAATTGATTCTTACAGTAGTGCTTTAATGGACTTTCCCCCAATTCCCTACTTTGTGCTTACTATGTATGAATCTTTCCTTATTTGCTTCCTTTCCTTACTTTTAACCTTTTCCTACCGTTTGAGAGTTAACTCCCTTAATTAAGGAAGTACCCATGCTATTCTCAAACTGATTGATTCTGATTCTCTTAATTGATGCCTGACTTTGATATGCACCTTATTTACTACTGTTTTCAAAGTTGTATACACCCAGGCCTCTTATTTTACAAAGACAAAAACTGATTTGTTCAACTCTCTCTCACACACAAATAGAAACTCTCTACTCTCTCTTCTGTGCTAGCTACTACTATTCTAAGTTAGTCGACTGCAAGACAAGGCTAACTATTGTGCATCTCCGACTTCCTGTTTGTGTTACTGCTTTCCTCACTTCACTGGTATGTTCTAATTTAGATTTTAGTCCTCAAACCAACATGTTTCTATCACTGTTGTAATTCAGTGTGTTTTTAATTTTCTTTTACATATTATTCTCAACATGCACCTAGGATCCTGAACTCCCCTATGCATGTTAAGATGGGCTTTACTTGTTTATAACCAGCATGTTTCTGTATACTTAGCACCTGCTTTCTTACGTGAATCTCCATGCCTATGACTAGTACATTAGTTTAATCATGGTCTTAGTTGTTTTGGTGTTAATCTAACCTAATACTTTACTGTACCCTTAATCCTCTGGACCCTTAGGAGCTTCTGATGGTATGCATATATGTGTGTCTTCCTGCTACATGTTTGCTCTCACATGCTCTGTATTTGTCCCGCATATCCCATTACCCCTGTTTCTGATTGTTGGACTATCCTTGGTCCTTTGTGTGATGTGGAACTTTTATTCCAATCAATTTTCCTCTTCAAAACTATTTTCTTACTTACCCTTTCTCAAAATTGTTTTCTTACTTAAACCCTTTTAAAAATAAAAATCACTCTCACATATGCTCTTAGAAGTCTAGGTTCTGCCCCTTCTGTGTGAGCATTTCCTTGGGACCCTTGAGCTCCCTCTAAACTTTGACACACAGAGGCTGGCCATTCCACACTGCACTTACTCTTTTGGCTATGAAATCTGGGTGTGAGCATTGCCCAGGAACCCTTGAGGTCCTTAGGGAACTCTGACACACCCGGATTATGAGAAGGTTGTGAAATAATACCTGGCATTGAGGACTTGGAGACTTGAGCCTATTCTGTAGGCTCCCTATAGTTAACTTCTTATTTTCCTTCTATTTTAGTTGTGTAATTCGTATTCAATGGCCTGTAATAATTATTTGTAAAAAACTCTGGGGTCGGATAGTGAAAATGGGTAGGTGATATGCATGTTGTATTATAATTAAGGGTAGAGACCATGTTTTCTAGGTTTATTATCTCTCTATGAGCAATAGCAGCCATGTTTAGGAACACCATGCCATGAATTAGATATCATGTTACTTAGGATTTATGTGTATTCAACATCTCATCTCCACACTTAGAAATCCTGCATGTAGGATAAATAATTACAATAAAATAAGTTTCTATTACGTGATTCTGCCTATGTTCTGAAATTTCACTAGAAGTACTGTCTAAGGATAAATAAGCTGTAATCATGCCTCATCATGCCATACACGTAGAGATCCTGTTCTAGGTGAATAACCATTAAAAATCTTTCACCTATGATATTCCTGAAACTGTGCATAATGCTATGATTATATGTGCATTTAGAAATCATGTTTAAGTTATTACGCATCATGCTACATTAGATATCATGCTATAGGATCATATCTATTTAACTGCATTTAGTCTAAACACATAACAATCCCATATTCTCAGAAACTGGTAATTAGTCTTTGTACATCTTCACACCTAGAATCACATGTTATTAGCTAAAACAACTTAGAGTCATTAACCAATCTGAATAACTGTTGCATGTTATCCAATACTTAGGCAAGCCTTAGGTAGTTAACTTAAAAAAGATAAAATCAGAATTTTCTTTGTGATCATGTTTAACTGCCAGCATGCTTAAAACCAATAGGCAAGCCTGATTAAGACTTCCTCTCTGAGTTATGCAATAATCTATCTATCACCTAGATACCATGTTTTAGGATTCTGAATTAGTATGGACCTCAATTGTGTATGAGACATGCTGCTTATGTGTACTGTGTGTGGAGGAATATTTGAGCCTTTATCTGTTTTCTATGCTTTCCTTTATCTGCAGTCCTACTTGTTTTGTTATCTGTCGCCTTAGAAATTTACCTTTAAAACCTGAGGGTCTGCCTAGTACTTCCTTTTAGGATAGAGGTCCTAAGTTACTCCGTGGTTGATAGGAAGGGACGGGTAACAACATGCAATAGAGGTCGAGACCAACACTCGCTTTAATAACCTTACGGGGTGGGAAGGGTAGAATATGGATATGATGATCGGTGTGCTAATACCACGTGTAGCCCCTCTTCGAGGAGTGATTACCGGGTATTGCATTGATGTGATCCATATTTTTAACCTAGGACACCTTTATATGTTAGCTCGTAATTCCTTTTGCAAAAGCTAATCTTCTTTACTGTTTTTCTAAACATCTACATGTTTAAACTTAAATCCCCTCTTATTTGATCCTTTACTTGTTATTTGATAGTTGTACAAATTCACGAAACCATTTGGCCGGGAACCACACTTGTGGATCCTGAGGGGTGCCTAACACCTTCCCCTTAGGATGATTTTAAGTCCTTACCCAAATATCTGGTTAGCAACGTAGTTATAATTGAACCCCTTAAGTGCCCTAACGCACAGATAAAATCGTTAGGTGGCGACTCTTCAAAATATGCAAACCCCTTTCCCAAAAGGAAAGAGTTGTCCCAACCAATGTCATAAACCCGATAATCCGCGAGGAAAAAAAGGGGGCGTGACACCGACTCCATGTACACAATAAGTAACAAAATTAACCTTGGGCTGAATTAGTGTCGAGCTCAGGACAATAGTCAAATACCACTAACAATAACCGGTAACAGTTCAGAGTATAAAGGAAAAAAGTTAGAAATAAGTAGCTCAATGATATCATGTTCAGCTTGTTCACATTTCAGAAATTTGGACATGCTTTAAAGTGTAAAGGTTAAAGCCCAACACATATGAAACATTTTATTTAAAAGCTAGCTTGTGGAAGGTTTACCTCTTCGCCTACATGTCAATCACCAATATCATGATGGATCTGTCATTGCTCACATTTAGCAATGTACGGGTGCCTGGCATAACTGCCCATTATCAAAGCACGTATATAAAATACAGTGTACGCGCCCACTACAGGCATCTTAGACTTTAGAGGGGCTAATCGGGCCCAAGCGTTAATCTTAAACATATAGCCCAATAGTGCAGCCTGGTGCACATGTCGCCCCAAATGAATAACACTTAGCTCAATATGGTTGTGGCGTAGGTGTCACCTCAATATAAATATCAAACCGGCTCTATGGCCCAAACTCAGTCATTTACCGTTCATGTCTCAGATAAACACATCTCAAAATACTCAGTTTAACAATGTTACACATAAAAGGGATCAACACCATGTGAGGAATCAAATAATAAGTATAGAGATAGAGACATCATACACGGATATAGCATCATGACTGAGAACATGTGCACAAATAAAGCATATAGCTCTAAGACAAAAAGAATAGCCCTATCAAGTCTCAAACAAATAGGAGTTAGCTTAGATATGATGTCTAACATGAATCATAGTTCAAATAATTAAACAAGTAGGGAAAACGCAGGGATAACAAGATATGATAGCAAAACAAGCGCGGTAATAGCCTAAAGGTCTCCCCAAACTATTAACACGACGCTGCATGCACACATGCCTGTCACCAAGCGCGTACGTCACCCAATATCTTTCATATAACGTAGTTCTGAAGGTTAAATACCTTCAAATCCAAGTTTAGATGTGTTACTTACCTTAAAACACGCAAATCAATACCTCAACAAGCCCTTTCCATGTGTATCTGCTTCCAAATGACTCAAATCTAGTCACAAACAACGCAATAGCAACAAATAATGCCACAGGAAACAACAAAACAATAAAAATCGATCTTTATCAAAATCAAAAAAGTCAAACCAAAAAGTCAATCCAGGGCCTGCACCCCCGTCAAAGTCACAAATTCCGAAGACACATTCATTAACGAGTTCAACCATACCAATTTCATTCAATTCTGGCCTTGTTTTGATCTTCAAATCCTCAGTGTTTACTTTAGAAAGCTTTACAAAAATCCCTCATTTATTCACTTTAATTCACTAATTACATGCTAAAAACAAATATGCAATCATGAATTATAACAAATCTAAGTCAAAAACACTTACCCCGATCCAAATCTTGAAAATTCCTCCAAAATCACTCAGAACCGAGCTCTCTACCTCAAAATGTGATATAATAACTCTAACCCTCGAAATAAGATGCAAAAAAGTCTTCCCAATCATTCCTCTTCGCTAACGCGAGAGATGCCTCGCGTTCGCGAAGAAAAAATCACACCAGCTGCGAAAACCTCATATGTGAATGTGACAGCTTCGTCGCGAACGTGATGTTCAACACACTACAGCTACGCAATCGCGGTCCTGGTCTCGCGGCCGCGAAGAGCAAACGCCTGCCGCCCTTGGGCCTTACCTCCCTTCTATGTGAACGCGTCACCTTGATCCTATTTGGGTTGAACAACCTTCCTCAACCTTTGCGAACATGTCCCTAAACTCGCGAACGTGATGCACTATTTCCACCATCCACTAAATAACTCTGCATGAAAAAGTTCGCAATCCTTTCTACACGAACACGAATAAGGAAACTAAATACACATGTTCAGCAGTTCTACCAGGTCCAAAAAGGAAGCCGAACATGATCTGAATCATACCCGAGGCTCTCAGGACCCCATCCAAACATCCCAAGAGGTCCTAAAACACGATAAAAATTTACTCGAAGCCTCAAATCACATCAGACAACATCAGAATCACGAATCGCAATCAATTCAAGCCTAATGAACTAAAGACTTTCCAACTTTTAAAACTAATGTCGAATCATATCAAACCAATTCTGAATGAGCTCAAAATTTTCACACTAGTCATAAATGGCACAGTGGACCTACGCCAACTCCAGTATCAAAATTCAAACCCGATATCGACAAAGTCAAAACCTCCCAAACTTTCAAACCTTCAACTTTTCAACTTTTGCCAAAATTCATCAAATCATCCTACTGGCCTCCAAATCAATATCTGAACATACGCCTAAGTACAAAATCACCATATGAAGCTATCCGAGCCCTAAAAACTCCATTCCGGAGTCATCTACACAAAATCAAACTCTGGTCAACTCTTCCGACTTAAGCCTTCAACCTTGGGACTAGGTGTCCCAATTCACTTCGAAACATCCCAAAACCAAATCAACCACCTCGACAAGTCACATAACCACAAACGAGCATAGAAGAATCAATAAATAAGGGAAAGAGGCTACAATACATAAAACAACCAGTCGGGTCGTTACATTCTCCCTTTTTTAAACAAACGTTCATCCTCGAATGGGTCTAGAATCATACATGGAGTCTCAAATAGGTTTGGATATCTGCTGCGCATCTCTCGATCGGTCTCCCAATTAGCCTCCTCCACTGGCTGAACTCTCCATTGGAACTTCACTGATGCTATATTCTTTTATCTCAACTTTCAAACATGCCGATCTAAAATGGCCAACGACTCCACATCATAAGCCAAATCCTCATCTAACTGAATCGTGTTGAAGTCGAAGACATGTGATGGGTCACCATAGTACTTTCATAGCATAGAAACATGAAACACTGGGTGAACACCTGATAGACTTTGTGGAAAGGCCAATTTGTAAGCACCACTCTAACTCTCACTAGCACCTCAAAGGGGCCAATATACCGAGGGTTTAACTTTCCCTTCTTCCCGAATCTCATCACACTCGTCATGGGTGAGACTTTGAGTAACACCTTCTCCCCCTACCATATACGCAACATCACAAACCTTCCTATCGACATAACTCTTTTATCTGGATTGTGCTGAACAAAGCCGATCCTAAATCAACTTGACTTTCTCCAAGGCATCCCGAACCAAATCAGTGCCCAACAACCTAGCCTCTCCCGACTCAAACCAACTAATTGGAGGACGTCACCACCTCCCATATAAGGCCTCATAAGGAACCATCTGAATACTCGATTGGTAGTTGTTGTTGTAGGCAAACTCTACAAGCGGTAGGAACAGATCTCATGAACCCCCGAAATCCATAACACAAGTGCATAACGTATCTTCCATGATCTGAATGGTGCGCTCGGACTGTCCGGCCGTCTAGGGGTGAAATGATGTACTCAACTCAACCCATGTACCTAACTCACGCTGCAAAGCTCTCTAGAAATGCTATGTGAAATGCGTGCCTCGGTCAGAGATAATGGACATCGCCACACCATGTAGACAAACAATCTTAGGGATATAGATCTGAGCCAACTCCTCTGAAGAGTAGGTAGTCACAACCGGAATGAAGTGGGCAGACTTGGTCCATCTATCCATAATAACCCACACCGTGTCAAATTTCTTCAAAGTCCATGGGATCCCACCAATGAAATCCATGGTAATATACTCCCACATCCACTCGGGAGTCTCAAGTCTCTGAAGAATACTACCTGGCCTCTGATGCGCGTACTTCACATGCTGGCATTTCAAACACCGAGCCACAAACTCTAGTATATCTTTATTCATTCTTCTCCACTAATAGTGTTTCCTCAAACCCTGATACATCTTGGTGGCACCCGGATGAATGGAGTACAGTGAACTATGGGCCTCCTCAAGAATTAACTCACGCACCCCATCCACATTAGGAACACAAATCCGACCATGCATCTGTAACACCCCATCATCTCCAATAGAAACTTCCTTTGCATCATCGTGTTGCACCGTGTCCTTAAGGAAAAGCAAATAGGGTTCGTTATATTGACGCTCTCTGATTTGCTCATACAAGGAAGACCGAGAAACCATGCAAGAAAAAACCTGGCTAGGCTCTGAAACATCTAACCTCATGAACTGATTGGCCAAAGCCTGAACATCCAATGCTTACACAAATGTTGTAGACTCCGATGATGTGTGAATACCTCACAAGACACGCTGTAGAGATAGTGCCTCCAAATCTTCAATGCGTGAACAATGGATGCCAACTCTAAATCATGAACGGGGTAGTTCTTCTCATGGTGCTTCAGCTGACACAAAGCATAAACTATCACCCTACCCTCCTACATCAAGACACACCCGATTCCAATCCGTGAAGCATCACAATAAACTATATATCAACCTGATGCTGATGGAAAAACTAGAACTAGAGTTGTGGTCAAGGAAGTATTGAGCTTCTGAAATCTCTCCTCACACTCATTGGACCACCTGAATGGGGCACCCTTATGCATCAATCTAGTCAAAGTTGCAGCAATGGACGAGAAACTTTCCACAAAATGGCGATAGTAACCTACCAAACAAAGAAAACTCCAAATTTCAGTAGTTGAAGACGGTCTGGGCCAACTTTGACCTGCCTCAATCCTCTTCGGATCTACCTTGATCCCCTCACTAGATTCCATGTGGCCCAAAAACGCCATCGAATCAGGCCAAAAATCACACTTGGAGAATTTAACATAAAGCTTCTTCTCCCTCAAGGTCTGGAGTACAATCCTCAGATGTTGCTCATGCTCTTTCTGGTTGCGTGAGTACACAAATATGTCGTCAATGAACACAATGACAAATGAATCATGATATAGCTAGAATACATTGTTCATCAAGTGGATAAAGGTTACTGGGGCATTGGTCAGCCCAAAAGACATCACAAGGAACTTGTAGTGACCATAGTGGGTCCCGAATGACGTCTTCAAAATATCAGAATCCTAAATCTTCAACTAACGATGCCCCAATCTCAGATCAGTCTTCGAGAACACTCTAGCACCTTGAAGCTAGTCAAATAAGTCATCAATACGCGGTAGTGGGTACTTGTTCTTAATGGTAACTTTGTTCAGCTGCCTGTAATTAATGCACATCTGCATAGTACCATCCTTCTTCTTCACAAATAGAAATAGTGAACCCCAAAGCGACATACTAGGCCTGATGAACCCCTTATCAAGTAGCTCCGGAGGCTGTTCTTTTAACTCTTTCAATTCCGCTGGTGCCATCCGATACAGTGGAATAGAGATGGGTTGAGTTCCAGGCACCAGGTCAAAGCCAAAATCAATGTCCATGTCAGGTGGCATGCCCAGTAAGTCTGCAGGCAACACATATGGATAGTCTCTTACTACCGGAACAGACTCTCTGCAGGCAACACATATGGATAGTCTCTTACTACCGGAACAGACTCAATGGTAGGAGTATCAGCACTAACATCCCTTACAAAGGCCAAATAAACCAGACATCCCTTCTCAACCATTAGTTGAGCCTTCAAATATGAGTTCCCTCTACTGGGAACATAATCTAGGGAGAATCTCCACTCAACCCTAGGCAACCCCGGCATCGCCAATGTCACGATCTTAGTGTGACAATCTAGAATAGCATAACACGGTGACAACCAATGCATGCCTAAAATAATGTCAAAATCAACCATCCTAAGCAGTAAAAGATCGACTCTTGACTCTAACCCCCTAATAACCACCACACACGACTGATATATATGGTCCACAATAATAGAATTACCCACTGCGTAGATACATGAAAATGCATAAATAAAGAATCATGGGGCTTGTCCAAATAATAAGCAAAGTACGACAACACATATGGATAAGTGGAACCAGGATCAAATAATACCGAAGCATATCTGTGGAATATCGATATAATACCTATGATCACAGTGTCGAAAGCAATTGCCTCTATTCTAGCGGGAAAAGCAGAGCATCAAGCCTGACCACCACCTGTCTGACCTCCCACTCTAGGGCGACCTTGACCCGTACGACCTCCACCCTGAGTTGGCTAAGCGGGTGGTGTAGAAATTGTTGCACTGGTCATAGACTGGCCTCCCAACTACACTGGACCTCTGTAGTGACAGGGACAATACTTCCTCACATGCCCCAACTCGCCACAGTCGTAACAAACTCGAACTGGAAATGATGTTGGTGCCTGAATCGGACCCCAATAACTAGAAAATCCTGGTCCAGATAAACCATGAATTGATGGAGCATGGTACTAGCACTGAGCTGGAAGTGCACTGAAAGATGACTAACCAAAACGATTACTGTATTAGCCATGGCTAACTGATGCAACACGATGAACCGGACGAACCATATGAGAGATCCTATAAGGAAAACCTCTGTTATGATGTGACTGGCCTCTAGATGAGGTACCATTGAAAACACCTGAACCACGGGGCCTCTTACTCACCCACTCCCCACGCTTAATCCTGTGAACCGACTCCAAGCGCCTGACAATCTCAACTATCTGATCAAACCTAGTATCCATCTCAGCCTCTTGAGCCAGGATGTAATGTACACCATAGTTGATGCAATTAATGAACCTCTTGATCTTCTCCCTCTCATTGGGAACCAACCATATAACATGACGGGACAAATCCCCGAATCTCATCTCATACTAAGTCACAGTCATACCCTGGAATAGCTGCTCAAAATCTTTACGCAGATCCTCCTTGCGAGTCTATGGGATAAACTTCTTTAAAAAGAGAATGGAGAAATCATGCCATATTAGTGGCACTTTGCTAACTGGACTGCTCAACTCATAGGTCTGTCAACATCTGTAGGTTGTCCCTGTCAGTGGAAAAGTGGTAAATACAACTCAGTTGGTCTCCAAAATACTCGATGTGCGAAGAATCTGCTGACTCTGTCTAGAAAATCTTGAGCATCCTCTGACTCCTCCCCACTAAACTCTGGAAGCTTAAGCCTCCCAAACCGCTCCAGTATCTTCTACTCTTCATCACTCATAGGTGGATCAACCTCGACTCGAGCAACATCAATCGACTAGGTTGGTAGTAGCCCTAGTGTCTGGAGTCCTTGAGCTAGCTGCTTTGGAGTATGGGTGGTGGGGATCTGGGCACCTCCCCCATCCTATGAAGTGGCTGGTGTAGCTGGAACCGAAACTACCTGAGCTTGGCTCGTGCACACAGTCAAAATCTGAGCTAAGGCCTCCTGAAGGTAAGGAATAACGATGGACACTACTGGTTCCTGAGCTGGCCCCGCTTACTCAACAACATCTGGTACCCACTCCTCAACCGAAGCGACTGGTGGCTTCACAGGTGCTTCCTTGGTTGTAGTACGAGTCACCGGCTTCACATGTCCCTAACTAGTGGTAGTGGTGGTCGTCTGCCTGATCCAGTAGCTCGTGTCCTCACCAGCTATGAGAGAATAGAAGAGTCAAGGTTCAAATTTCGGAAATAACAAATTCGCACAATAATAATGCAAGAAAGTGAAGTTTCCTAATAGTTCGGTAGCCTCTCGAAGATAAGCACAGACGTCTCCGTACATATCCACAACACTCTACTATACGTGCTTGTGACTCATGAGACATAAGCAACCTAGTGCTCTGATACCAACTTATCACGACCCAAACTCACTAGTCATGATGGCACCTAACTCCAACCTGTTAGGTGAGCCAAATGTCACATAATAATAATGAAATCATATAAACATGGTCCAATAACTCAACAGCAGAAAAATAACATTAAATATCTGCGAATATAACCTTAAAACTGCTACAACCATCCCCAAAAACATGTGTCAACAGGTACACAAACACTACTGAATAACAAGATACAAGCAAAATCCTCTAATACAACTGTCTGGACAATAGAACAGTAAAAATAGAGATAACTGAAAGGGAACTTCAGAGACTGCGGACGACATAGCACCTACTTCATAGTATCCCAAAAGCTGGCAACAACTCAAGTCTGAAAATCACCCCGATCAGATGTACCTGTATTTTCACACGAAGTGCATAATTTAGCATGAGTACAACCGACCCCATGTACTCAATAAGTAACAACACTAACCTTAGGCTGAAAGCAGTGACAAGCTCAGAACAATAGTCAAATGCCAATAATAATAACTGATAACAGTTCAGAGTATAAAGGAAAAATCATAGAAATAAGTAGATCAATGATACCACGTTCATCTTGTTCACATTTGAGAAATTTACACATGCTTTCAAGTGTAAAGGTCAAAGCCCAAAAAAGATGAAGGTACACCTTCAAAGGTACACCTCTATGCCTACATGTCAATCAACAATATCACAGTGGATCCATCAACATTCTCGCTTAGCATTGTACGAGTTCCTGGCATAATTGTCCATCATCAAAGCACTTATATAAAACAATGTGTCTGCGCCCACTGCTGGCATGTCAGACTCTGGAGGAGCGGATCCTGCCCAAGCGCTAATCTTAATCATTTAGCCCAATAGTGAGGCCTGGTGCACGTGTTGCCCCAAATCAATAACACTTATCCCAATATGAGTCTGGCGTACATGACACCTTAAAATCAATACCAAACCAGCTTTATGGCCCAAAACTTAGTCATTTACTGTTCATGTCTCAGGTAAACACATCTCAAAATTCTCAATTTAACAATGTTACACATTAGAGGGATCAACAACATGTGAGGAATCAAATAAGAAGTATAAAGATAGATACATCATACACGGATATAGCATCATGAGTGACAACATGTGTACAAATAAAGCATATAGCTCTGAGACAGCAAGAATAACCATATAAAGTCTCAAACAAATAGCACTTAGCCTAGACATGATGTCTAATATGAATCATAGTTCAAATGATTAAACAAGTAGGGAAAACATGGGGATAACAAGATATGGCAACAAAATAAGCCCGGTAATAGCCTAAAGGCCTCCCCAAACCATGAACACACAGGTGCACGCACACACACCCGTCACCTAGCGCATATGTCACCCCAATATCTTTCATATAACATCATTCTCAGGGGTTAAATACCTTCAAATCCAAGTTTAAATGTGTTACTTACCGCAAAACGCGCAAATCAATATGCCAACAAGCCATTCCCACGCGTATCGGCCTCCAAACGACTCGAATATAGTCATTAAATACTCAATATCGTAGGAAACAATTTCAAACGATAAAGTTTTGATCTTTATAAAAATCAAAAAAGCCAACCCAGAAGGTCAACCCTGGGCCCGCACCCCAAAACCCAGTCAAACTCACAAATTCCAAACACCCATTCAATAATGTTCAACCATACCAATTTCATTTAATTACGACCTCAACTCGACATTCAAATCCTCAATTTTTACTTTAGGAAGTCCTTATAATAATCACTCATTTCTTCACTTTAATTCACTAATTACATGCTAAATACAAAGATCGAATCATGAAATAATAACAAATCCGAGTCAAAATACTTACCCCAATCCAAATCTGAAAAATCCCCTCCTAAATCCCCCAAAACCGAGCTCTCTACCTCAAAATGTGATATAATAACTCTAACCCTCGAAATGGGATTTAAAAGAGTTTGCCCAAACATCCCTCTTCGCGAACGTGTAAGATGAATCGCGTTCGCGAAGCAAAAATCACACCAGCTTCCAAAACCTATTATGCGAATGCGAATGCGGTAGCTTAGTCGGGAACCTGATGTTCAACACCCTACAACTACGCGATCTCGGTCTTGGTCTTGGTCTTGGTCTCGCGACCGCGAAGAGCAAATGCATGTTTTCCCTGGTCCTTACCTCCCTTCTATTCGAACACGTCACCTTGCTTACGTTCGTGTTGAAAAACCTGCCTCAATAGTCGCAAATGCGTCCCTGAACTCACGAACGCGATGCAAAATTTCCACCAGCCAGAAAATAAATCTATGTTTTCTCTCTTCGCGAACGCGAATAAGGAAACTAGATACACAGGTTTAACAGTCCTACCAAGTCCAAAATGAAGTCGAACTTGATCTGAATCATACCCGAGGGGACCCCATCCGAACATACCATTAGGTCCTAAAACACCATACGAATATACTCGAAGCCTCAAATCACATCAGACAATATTAAAATCACGAATCGCATATCAATTCAAGCCTAATAAACTAAAGAACTTCCAACTTCTAAAACGGATGCCAAATCATATCAAACAAATTCCGCATGAGCTCAAATTTTGCACACTAATCATAAATGATACAATGGACCTAAGCCAACTCCAAACCCGATATCGTTAAATTCAACTCTCGGTCAAACCTCTCAACCTTCCAAACCTTCAACTTTCAAACTTTTGCCAAAAATCATCAAATCAACCTACGGGCCTCCCAAATCTATATCCCGACATACTCCTAAGCCCAAAATTACCATACGAAGCTATCGGAACCCTCAAAACTCCATTCTAGAGTCGTCTACATGAAAGTCGAACTCCGGTCAACTCTTCCTACTTAAGCCTTCAACCTTGGGACTAAGTATCCCAATTCACTCCGAAACATCCCTAAAACCAAATCAACCACCCCGCCAAGCCACATAATCACAAAAGAGCATAGAAGAAGCAATAAATCGGGGAACGGGGTTACAATACACATAACGAATGGCCGGATCATTACAATTTCTTAGGCATTTTACCGCTTTGTAATTTTGTCTAATTTCATGTTGATAGTTACAAAATTACATCCAACTTCTACACAAATTAGCAAACAAAAATCATTAAAAAACTTTCATGTTTAATGTAATTAGAAATGCCGCATTTCACAATCATATTAGCAAAATTAATCTCACTAATTCTAAACTAACTAATTTTAGTATATTATTATATATCTTATCCTAATATTGTCAATTATCTTGATCAATGCCAAGTGACTTATTATTAGGCTGCCGCTTAGCAGTGGATACTTGAAAGAGAAAACCACATAAATAACTATTACATAGGAGAACATGGATAAATATTGGTGATGGGTTAGAATTGTTGTTCCAAGCCCATGTTTGGGAAGACATCAGTCTTGGGGTTGAATTTTCGGGTGATTTTTTTTTCTTACTTTTTTCTTGTTTCTGTGTTAAGTATATAAATAAATTACAAACTGCAGCATAAAATATGGGAAAAAATATTAGTTTCTTTTTGCATTGGAAGGTTTAATAAATAAATAAATAAAAATTCCAAACAAACATGGGAGGAAGTAATAGTTTCTCTTAAAAGTGAGAGGAAGTATTAATTTTTCACGATCTTAAATTCCCAACTTGTGATGTCATGATGGCACCTAATCTCTAAGACTAGGTAAGCCTAAATATTTATTGATAGCTTAACAAAAATAACAAAATAAGTTAATGAAATAAACTGATAAAACTCATAATAACTCCAAAACATAACATCAGTAACAAACACCCAAAATCGGTGGAACTGAGTCATAAGTTCTAAAGAGATATACTAAAATCTCTTATAAAACACTGTCTGATAATAGGAATAACTGTAGCAAAGGAAATAACGGAAGGTGACTCCAATGCTCGCGAACGTCGAGCAGGTATACCTTGAAGTCTTCGGAAAGTAACTGAATGAATATTGGCGCCCGACACGAGCAAATGTACCTGGATCTACACAAAAATATGCAGAAGCGTAGCATGAGTACACCATAAAGATACCAGTAAGTATCAAGCCTAACCTTGGTGGAGTAGTGACGAAGACAGGTCAAGACACCTACTAGGAGAAGAAAATTGAGCAGAGTATGATATAGACTAATAACGAAAAGAGAGGAAATGAATGATAGGAAAGCAATAAAATAATGTAGCCTTACAAAAGAACTTAAGGCAATAGACGCAACAAGGAGTGAACACATGATATGAACAACAAGTAATCAAATACTGACAAGACAAATGAAGAAAGAACGAAATTGTTCAACCAGCAAGCGTTTTAACAAAGAATGTACTGCAATAATCACAATCAAGGTACCACACATCACAATCTCTTTTCAAAAGTCACAATCACAATCTTTATATATCACCGTGTGAGCCTTGCATTTATTTTGAAAATAGTTTTTCCCAAATATCCTTACCCGTTTTAGCCCCTTTATTCACCGCGTGGCTTCAAGCAATTCCCTTACTAGTGACACGCGTATTAATCCACACCAAATGTGTATCAACCCCTATCCTTATACCACCGCATGCGTATCAATATCACAACACAATAATCAACTCATACCACATGTCCCATATGCCACAACACTTGAAATAAAATCAATAATACCAATGTTACCACAATATATATCCCACGGCTCAACCAACAATGTGAAGAAGAATCTCAATAACAACAAAATTAATGAGGAATACTCAACGATGAAGGATATCTTAATAATCAACAACTTCAAATAAAACAAATTCAACAATAAAATAGGTAACAAGACAATTAGAGAGATAACAATTTCAACTAATGCATATAAGAACAAACTTGAGAATAAAGGATATATCATACACTAACAACGTCAAATAGAGCATGTGAGAGCAATTTCAATAATGAAAGATATAACATGTTAACACAATTTCAATTATATGCAAGGAAGAATTCTAAAAGTTTAAACCGGTCAAAATACCACATATAAGCTTGTGTACACACTTGTCACCTTGTGTACACATCTTCCACATAATACAAATAACACAATCAACCCAAATCCAAAGGGATAGATTCCCCCGCACAAAGTTAGGCAAGATACTTACTAGGTACCGTTGTAGTGTACTCATGCTATGCTTCTATAAATTTTTATGCAGATCCAGGTACATCTACTCGTGCCAGATGATGGTGATCGTTCAGCTACTTTCTGCAGACTTCAAGGTGTACCTGATCGACGCTCGCAGGCCTCGGAGTCACCTTTCATTATTTCCTTTGCTACTGTTATTCCTATTATCAGATAGTGTTGTATTAGAGATTTTAGTACATTTCTGTAGAGCTTATGACTCAGTTCCACCGAGTTTGGGGAGTCTATTACTGATGTTCTGTTTTGGAGTTATTATGAGTTTTATCAGTTTATTTCATCATCATAGTTTGTTATTCCTGTTAAACTATCAATAAATGTTAGACTTACCCAGTCTTATAGACTAGGTGCCCTCACGACATCCTAAGGTGGAAATTTGGGGTCATGACAAGTTGGTATCAGAGCTCTAGGTTCACATGTGTTACGAGTCATAAGAAAGTTTAGAAAAGTCTTACGGGTCGGCACGGAGACATATGTACTTATCTTTGAGGGGATATGGAATCGTTAGGAAATTCCACTTCCTTGATTCTTTATCGTGTGAACTTGTTGATTTCGAAATCTGAGTCTTTATCTTTCTATTCTCTCACAGATTGTGAAGACACACACTGCTGGATCAGATGATCAAACACCCGCACCCTATGCTAGAGTTACGAGAGTTACGAGAGGTTGGGGTTGGGGTAGAGGCTAGGGAGGGGCACGTGCTGCAGCCAGAGCACCTGTCGGAGCAGCGACTGAGGATCCATGAGTAGCTGCGGTTGAGGGATAAGCACCTGAGATGCATGTTGTTTCCCCTGGACTTCAAGAGATCCTAATATAGTCTTTTAGCATGTTCAGCACTGTAGCTCAGGCGCGATTGATTCCCCTTTCACCAGCTACATCTCAGGCTAGGGGATGAGCTCAGACTTTTGCGGCTCGTACCCTGGAGTAGCGGATCCATATTGATCAGGTCTCGGGTTTTATACTAGCATAACCTGTTATTCCGGTTCAGCCTGAGGCCAGGCTAGAGGCATCTGAGGAGGAGTATGTCACAACCCAAATGCCCCTCCGTTGGGTATCGTGATGACACCTAGTCTTAGGGACTAGGTAAGCCTAACAGTTACTGAATAACAACAATAATAAAAGAAGGCTAGCAGTCTCGATATAAAATCTCAACAGAATGTACAAACTTTCCCAAAACCGGTAGTACAAGTCATAAGCTCTATGAATCTTCTACAACTTTTAAGTACAACTATTTGGAAGTAGATACAACAGTGTATGAATAATAAATACAANTATGAGCACACCACAGCGGTGCCCAGTAAGTATCAAGACTAACCTCGGTGGAGTAGTGACGAGGACTAGTCAAGACACCACTGGTCCACAAAAGAAATAACATGAATATAGAAATGACCGAACGTTACATCTACCTAAGGCTTCACAGAATAATTTACGACAATGACAATATAAAGCGGAAGGAAATTACATAAATCAATCACGAAACAGCATAAAAATACACAGAAAGATGGACAACAAAACAAGCCAAACTGAAAGGAAACACAATACAATAGAGAACTCCAATAACTCAACTCTACGTCGGTTTGTTCACATCGGGCCTTAGCCATTAAATTCCATAGGCTGGTGGAAATCTTTAAACAACAGTTCATATGAAAAAGTTTTGCAAACAAAATTATTTTAGTATGGAAGAGTTTCCTTTGAAAACATACTTTCTCCAAAAGTAGATATAAGTATATTTAATAGAGAGAATTACGTAAAACATAGTTTCTTTCAAAATACGAAACTTTCCAAAGATGCTTTCCCAATAAATGACTTCCAAATATCATTTTAGGCAAGACTAGTACTTTTCAAATATACCTTCGATGTAAAAGTCATTCAAATATAATCATTTCAAAACCATTGCTTCTTTAATAATACTTTTCAGTAAAATCCCTTGATCAAAATCTCCTCGAGATTTATCTACCGGAACTCAGTCCGTAACTCAGAAATTGCCATGCAGTACAGGAGGAATATCAAATCTTGCCCATAAATGCAGTAAATAGCAAACAGGAACAACAGAAACAATAATGCATAAATACGGCATGGAATATCCCCTCGTGCTATAATAACATAAACACGGCACGGAATGTCCCCTCGTGCTAACATATCATAACATGGCACGAAATGTCCCCTCGTGCTAAATAACATAAACGTGGCACGGAATGTCCCCTCTTGCTAAATAACATAATATGGCACAGAATGTCCCCTTGTGCTAAATAACATAAACATGGCACGGAATGTCCCCTCGTGCTAAATAACATAACATGGCACGAAATGTCCTCTCGTGCTAAATAACATAAACATGGCACGAAATTTCCCCTCGTGCTAATAACATAACATGGTACGGAATGTCCCCTCATGCTAAATAACATAAGCATGGCACGGAATATCCCCTCGTGCTAAATAACATAAACATGGAACGGAATGTCTCCTCGTGCTAAATAACATAACATGGCACGGAATGTCCCCTCGTACTAAATTACATAAACATGGCATGGAATGTCCCCTCGTGCTAAATAACATAAACAATATTTAACAAGGGAAATAAACAATAAGAACCATAAATCACAATATCCCGGCAAGGGAGTCAACGGTGCAAACAGTATAATCAACAGTATAAACAACAATAGAAATCATACCATCCCCGCAAGGGAGTCAACAATGAAAACAATGTCATTAACAGCATAAATGGTAATAGAAACCATAACATCCCGGCAAAGGAGTCAACAAATCAAACAACATCATCAACAACAGAATAATAAGAGAAACCACACAATCCCGGCAAGGGAAACAGCTATAACCAATCTTCACCTAAACAGTTAACTTCACGGAATAAACTCAACTTCAACAAAGGCCCAGTAATAGGCAACATCAAGGAAATACCAATAACATAAATTTCTAACAATTAGACCTAAGTAGAACTTAAGGGAATAGTCATATAAATCACAATGTAAGACTCATGGGCATGCTTGACTCCAACGAATAAATGTTCCAACTACGGCTAGTCAACTATAAGGCTAGATGACATAAATTATAGTCAATTAGGCAAGCTAGGAAGAAAATATAGCATGATAATAAGAGAAGTATAATATTCAGTTAAGTCAAGTAAGTCAAATAGCCAACGAAGAATCCAAAAACAAGTAATTCTAATTTAAACAGGAAGGAATGAAATTAACAACCAAGGATTCAAGTGTAACAATTACAAATCATACACAGATAATATAAGAATCTACGAATCCTAAAAGGGCAATCTAATTGCAAATAAGTACGACTACACACTCGTCACCTCGCATACACGGACTACAATCAATAAGGAAGACTCAATCCTAAGGGGTAGTTCCCCCACACAAGGTTAGGCAAGATACTTACCTCAAAGACGACAACCCGGTACTCGAAAATAGACTTCTCGGGCGGAAAGACCTCCGGACGGCTTACAATCAACTAAAACAACTTCAAAATACACATAAAACGTATAAGGAACGATTCCGAATAATAAAGTCTCAATCTTTACAAAATCATAAAAATCGACCCAAAAGTCGACCCCCGGGCGAGCACCTCGGACCCGAAAAATTTTACAAATTCCGATTACCCATTCCGATACGAGTTCACCCATACTAAATTTTTTCAATTCCGATAACATTTGGTCTTTCATCATGATTTTATATTTTAGAAGTTTTATTTCAAAACCCACAATTCCCTCAACCCAAAACACAAATTAAATGATAAAAACAAGAACTAATTCATAAAATATAATTAATTATAGTGGAAGAACACTTACCCATTAGATTTGTGTGAAAAACCCTCAAAGAATCGCCAAAACCCGAGCTCTAGAAGTCAAAATATGTTAAAAATGGTGAACCCCCAATTTTGGAAAACTTATAGTCTGCCCAGACGTTAAATGAATCGCGATCGCGGAACATGGTTTGCGATCGCGAAGAAGAAAGAGGAAGGCTGCCCAGGTTGTTCATCGCGAACGCGACAAGGAGTTCGCGAACGTGGAGGAGGAGAACAAGAAGCTATGCGATTGCGTACTGAAGAATGTGAATGTGAAGAACAAAGTTTGGGCGACCAGCAGGGACACATAGCGATCGCGAAAGAATCACTGTGATCGCGATGAAGGAAAAATGGGCGGGGAAAACAGAACACTACGCGATCGCGGTTTGGGCTACGCGATCGCGAAATAGGGCAACATACACCAGAAACAGCAGTTCAAAAATGGAAGAAAAGGACTCGTGGCCCATCTGAAACACACCCAAGGCCCTCGGGACCCCGTCTAATCAACAAACAAGTCATATAACCTAACACGGACTCGCTCGAGGTTTCAAACCACATAAAACAACACTAGAACGATGACTGAAACCAAAAATTAATGAAATTCCTCAAAACTTCTTTAAACATCAAATTTGGTATTTACGGTCCGAATCACATCTAATGAAGTCTGTTTATTACCAAACTTCACAGATATGACACAAATATTATGTTGAAACTGTACAGGGCTCCGGAACCATAATACGGGCTCGATACCCCAGGTTTCACATATAATTTCATTTTCAAAAACCTCTTTTATTTTCAGAAAATAATTTCTTTTAAAAGTTCATTTCTCGGACTTGGGACCTCGGAATTCGATTCCGGGCATACGCCCAAGTCCCATATTTTCTTACGGACCCTCAGGGACCGTCAAATACGGGTCTGGGTCCGTTTACCAAAAACGTTGACTGAAGCCAACTTTATTCAAATTTCTAATACAAAATTATCATTTTTATCAGTTTTTCACATAATGGCTTCCCGGCTACACGCCCGGGCTGCGCATGCAAATAGAGTTGAGATAGAAGGAGGTTTTTCACAACCTCGGAAAACAGAATTTGCTAGAATATACGGGATGACCTTTAGGGTCATCACAGTGTAGGGGAGACTTTAGAGATTCAAGAAGTATGATCCTCCTACTTTCAGTGGCACAGGTACTGAGGATGCACGTTGTTTTCTATAAAAGTGTCCCCTTATTCTCCACACCATGGGTATTGTGGAGGTGTGCAGAGTTTCTTTCACTACATTTTTGCTATCAGGAGCAACGTACAGGTGGTGGTAGGCTTACAAGGAGGGTAGGACAACTGATACAACCCTACTCAATTGGGCCCAGTTTTTAGAGATGTTTTTGAGAGAGAGAGTTCCCTAGAGCCTTTGGGATGCATGGAGCACAAAGTTTGAGTAGCTAAGTCAGGGACCATGTCAGTGTCAGAGTATGCTATCAGATTCAGTGAGTTGTCCCGACATGCACCTTCCCTAGTTTCTACAGTTAGGGAGCGAGTCTGCAGATTCATTAAAGGGCTCGGTTATGATCTTAAATTTAGCATGGCTCGAGAGTTGGAGATGGATACTCCATTTCATAAGGTTGTAGAGATCGCTCGGAGGTTGGAGGGTATGCAGGTCCGAAAGATAGAGAGAGGACAGGAAGTCCAAGAGGCCTTGAGATTCTAGAGGGTATAGTGATACCCGCACACGGGTTGCAGCTCGTCATGGCAAAGGTTATGTGGGTCGTCCAGTTAATTCGGCACTCCTATCTACTAGAAGTGCTCCGGCTATTCTGAGGTCTCAAGTTTCCCATTATGCACAGCCACTTTCCAGTGCACCTCTTGCACAGGGTTCCTTCAATAGGCAGTCCAAGAAACTTGGCCAGAGTTAATTTTAGTATCCACGCCTAGCGAGAGCTTGTTTCAAGTATGTTGATATCATACATATGGTGAGGGACTGTCTCAGACTTAGGAGGGGTGCACCTCCACAAACTACTCAGGCTCCACAGATTCCACCGAGTCCATATGCCATGGTTACTGCTCCAGTTACCGCTCTACATGCACCGCCAGCTAGGGGTGGAGGTCAGGCGGGTAGATGTCACCCTAGAGGGGGAGGCCAGGATCGTTTCCATGCTTTTCCTTGTAAGACGGAGACGGGTGAATCGGATGTCGTCATCACAAGTATTGTTCGGTCTATCATAGGGATGCATCAATCTTATTTGATCCGTGTTCCACTTATTCATATGTGTCATCTTACTTTGTGTTGTATTTAGATATATCCCGTGATTCTTTGAGTGCTCATGTATATGTATCCATGTCTGCGGGAGATTCTATTATTGTAGACCGTGTTTATCTTTGTGTTTAGTCACTATATATTGGTGGTTAAGAGACCAGAGCTAATTATATTGTTACTCAGTATGGTAGACTTTGACATTATCTTAGGCATGGATTGGTTTTCACCCTATCACGATATTCTGGATTGTCACGCCAAGACTGTGACATTGGGTATTCCAAGTTTGCCACGGTTAGAGTGGAGGGCTACATAAGATTATATTCATCATAGGGTTGTGTCCTTTCTTAAGGCACAAAGGATGGTTGAGAAGGGGTGTGAAGCATATCTAGCCTTTGTGAGGGATGTCAATGTTGATACTCTTACCGTTTAGTTAGTTCCAATAGTGAGAGACTTCCCAAGTGTTCCAAGCAGACCTATCAGGCATGCTGCCCAATAAGGATATCAATTTTGGTATTGACCTGGTGTCGGACGCTCAGCCCATTTATGTTCCACCAAATAGTATGGCACTAGTGGAGTTGAAGGAGCTAAAGGAATAACCTCAGCAATTAATTGATAAGGTTTCATCCGGCCGAGTGTATCACCTTGGGGTTCTCCAGTTCTGTTTGTGAAGAAGAAGAAGGATGGTACTATACGGATGTGTATTGACTATAGGTAGTTGAACAAGGTTATAGTAAAGAACAGGTATCCATTATCGTGCATTGATGATTTGTTTGATTAACTTCAAGGTGGAAGAGTGTTCTCGAAAATTGATTTGAGGTAAGGGTATCATCAGCTGAAGATTCGGGATCTGGATATCCCAAAGACTACTTTCAGGACTCGGTACGGTCACTACGATTTTCAAGTGATGTCATATAGGTTGACCAACGCTCCTGCAACATTTATGCACTTGATGAACAGTGTTTTCCAGCCATATCTCGACTCATTCATCATCATGTTTATTGACGACATCTTGGTATATTCTCGTAGCCGGGAGAATCATGAGCAACATTTGAGGATCGTGCTCCAGACCTTGAGGGAGAAGAAGTTGTATGCAACATTCTCAAAGTGTGAATTCTGGCTTGATTCGCTGTTCTTTTTGGGTCATGTGGTGTCTAGTGAGGGGATCAAGGTAGATCCGATGAAGATTGAGGCAGTTCAGAGTTGGCCTAGATAATCTTTCAGCTACTGATATCCGGAATTTTCTTGGTTTGGCCTGATATTATCGCCATTTTGTGGGGGTTTCTCGTCCATATTGCACCTTTGACCAGATTGACTCATAAGGGTGCTCCATTCAGGTGGTCCGACGAGTGTGAGGAGAGCTTTCATAAGCTTAATACAGCCTTGACCACAGCTCTAGTTCTAGGTTTTCCTTCAGCATCGGGCTCATATGAAAATTATTGTGATGCTTCACCGAATGGTATTGAATGTGTCTTGATATAGGAGGGTAAGGTGATTGCTTATGCCTTGCGCCAGTTTAATCCCCATGAGAAGAACTACCCCGTTCATGATCTAGATTTGGCATCTATTGTCCATGCATTGAAGATTTGGAGACACTATCTCTACAACTCGTCTTGCAAGGTATTCATAGATCCTTGGAGCCTACAACACTTGTTTAAGCAAAAGGATCTGAACTTAAGGCATCGGAGGTGGCTAGAGATGTTAAAAAAACTATAATATCACCATTTTGTATCATCTTGGGAAGGCCAATATGGTGGCCGAAGCCTTGAGCAGAAAGGTCGAGAGTATGGGTATCCTTGCATATATTCCAACTGTTGAAAGACCGCTAGCATTAGACGTTCGGGCCTTGGCCAATTAGTTCGTGAGGTTAGAGGTTTAGGAGCCCAGTCGATTTCTTGATTGCGTGATTTCTCGATTTTCTTTGTATGAGTGCATCAGAGAGCGTCAGTATGACGACCCCCATTTGCTTGCCCTTAATTACATGGTACAACACGACGTTTCTAATGAGGCTTCTATTAGAGATGATGGGGTGTTACAGTTGCAGGATCGGTTATGTGTGCCCAATGTAGATGGATCGCATGAGTTGATCCTTAAGGAGGCCCATAGTTCGCAGTATTCCATTCATGCGGGTGCCACTAAGATGTATCAAGATTTGAGGCAGCACTATTGGTGGACAATAATGAAGAAAGATATAGTGGAATATGTGGCTCATTGCTTGAGCTATCAGCTTGTGAAGTATGAGCATCAGAGGCCGGGTGGTTTGCTTCAGAGACTTGAGATTCCCGAGTGGAAGTGGGAGCGTATTACCATGGATTTCGTTGTTGGTCTCCGACAGACTTTGAAGAAATTTAACGCATTGTGGGTTATTGTAGATAGGTTGACCTAGTCGGCATATTTCATTTGGGTGGTGACTAATTATTCTTTAGAGTAGCTGGCTCAGATCTATATCCGTGAGATTGTTTGTCTCCATGGTGTGCTGGTGTCCATTATCTCCAATCGAGGCAGGAAATTCACATTGCATTTCTAGAGAGTTGTGCAGCGTGAGCTAGGGACACGAGTTGATTTGAGTATAGCATTTCACCCCCAAACGGATGGTCAGTACGAGCGCACCATTCAGATCTTGGAGGATATACTATGTGCATGTGTTATGGATTTTGGGGGGTTCGTGGGATCAGTCCTTACTACTTGCAGAGTTTTCCTACAACAACAGCTACAAATCGAGTATTTTGATAACTCCTTATGAGGCCTTATATGGGAGGCAGTGTCGGTGTCCAGTGGGTTGGTTTGAGTCGGGGGAGGCTAGGTTGCTGGAACTGAGTTGGTTCGAGATGCCTTGGAGAAATCAAGTTGATTCAGGATCGGCTTCATACAACACAGTCTAAGTAGAAGAATTATGTTGATTGGAGGGATCGTGATGTAGTATTTATGGTGGGAGAGAGGGTATTGCTGCGGGTTTCACCCATAAAGGGTGTGATGAGGTTCGGGAAAAAGGGCAAGTTGAGCCCTAGGACCATTGTCCTTTTAAGATTTTTTTGAGAGTTAGTGAGGTGGCATATAAACTTGTATTTCCACCCAGCTTATCGGTAGTTCATTCAGTGTTCCATGTTTCCATACTCTGGAAGTGTTATGGTGATCCGTCCCATGTATTAGATTTCAGCTCAGTCCAATTGGATAAGGATTTGACTTATGTTGAGGAGCCAGTGGCCATCTTGGACAAGCAGGTCTAAAAGGTTGAGGTCAAAGATCATTACTTCAGTAAAGGTTCAATGGAGGAGTCAACTAGTGGAGGAGGCGACTTTGGAGACCGAGCTGACATGCGTAGCCATTATCCTCACCTTTTCATCTCTTCAGGTATGTCTATATACTCGTTCGAGGACAAACTTTTATTTTAAGAGGGGGAGAATATAACAACCCGGCCGGTCGTTTTAATATTGTAGCCATGTTCCCTATTTATTGCTTCTTCTATATTTATTTGTGGTTATGAGACTTGTCGGGGTAGTGGGTTTGTTTCTGGTGAGTTTCGAAGTGAATTGGGACACTTAGTCCCAAGGTTGGAAGCTTAGGTTGAGGGAGTTAATCGGAGTTTGACTTTGTGTAGATGACTTCTGAATGAAGTTTTGATGGTTCTAATAGCTTTGTATGGTGATTTTGGACTTAGGCGTATGTCCAGATGTTGGTTCGGAGATTCGTAGGTTGATTTGGTGCTTCTGGTGAAAATTGAGGAGTTGGAGGCTTAGAAGGTTGAAAGGGTTGACCAAAGATTGACTTAATTTATACGGGGTTCGGATTGTGGTTCAAGGAGTTGGTATAGGTCAGTTGTGTCATTTGGACTTGCATGCAAAATTTGAGCTCATTCGGAGTAAGTTTGATATGATTCGGTGTTAGTTTTAGACGTTGAATGACCATTAGTTCATTATGCTTGAATTGGAGTGCAATTGTTAGGTTTGATGTTGTCTGATGTGAATCAAGGCCTCGAGTAGGTTCATGTTGTTTTTTGGGAGTTGATGGTATGTTCGGAGGGTCCCGAGCGCCCCGACTGTGATTCAGATTGAATTCGGATTTGTTTTGGAGACTTGAAGGATTTTTTATGGCTGCTGAGTATTGGTGCAATCGCACCTGCGATGGCGTGGCCAAAGGTGCGGCACAGCAGAAGCGGCCCATTGGCCGCAAATGCCAGATGGGGCTAGGTGATCTGGGAGCGCAGGTGAGGATAGATGTACGCAGATGCGCAATCGCATAAGCGGTCATTTCTCAATCGATGAGGATTTGGACTGTTGGCCAGGGGACCGCAGGTGTGGTCATTTTCCGCAAAAGCCGATGCGCAGATGCGCATATGGGTTCGCAAAATCTGACTTCCAGGGCTTAATGAAATACCCCATGTGCGATGATTTTCCATAGATGCAGAGCTGCAGAAGCAACTACTGGACCGTAAAAGCGGAAATCGATGGGCAGAAATAGGCTAGATCGAGGGTTTTATTTCATTTCCCACTTTTGGAGTTAGAGAGCTCTGCTTTGGGAAATTTCGGAGGAGAACTTCAAGGTTTGGATCGAGGTAAGTGTTTTTGACTTGGATTTGTTCATTACATGAATCCATCTTTGTTTTTATCATTTAATTAGTGATTTGTATGGGAGAAATTAGGGATTTTGAAAAACTTTCCTAATTGAAGATTTAAAGGTCGATTTGAGATTGAAATTGGATATTTTTGGTATGGTTGGACTCGTCTCGGAATGGGTGTTCAGAATTTGTAAGTTTGGTCGTGTTTCGAGGTGCTGTCTCGGGGTTGACTTCTTGAGTTGACTTTTTTGATTTTTTATCAAAGATTGAAACTTTATTACCCGAAATCGTTTCCTATAGCTTGTATTTATGGTATTAAGTTATGTTGGCTAGATTCCAGCCGTCAGGGGATGGATTTGCGCGGAAAAATCTTATTAGTGGATTGATTTAGCTTGTTTGAGGTAAGTATCTTGCCTAACTTTGTTTAGGGGAAACTACCCTTTAAGATTTGGGTGAATTGTGTTATTTGTATTATGTGAAAGGCGTGTACACGAGGTGACGAGTGTGTACACGGGCTTATATGTAGTATTTTGATCGGCTTAAACTTATAAACTTTTAAACTTCTTCCATGCATTTAATTGAAATTGTCTTAACATGTTATATCTTCCATTGTTGAAATTGCTCTCACCTGCTCTATTTGACTTTGTTAGCATATGATCTATCTTTTATTGTAATGTTTGTTCTTATATGCTTTGGCTGAAGTTGTTATCTCTCGTGTTGTCTTGTTAACTCTTTAATTTATTGTTGAATTTTTCTTATTTGAAGTTGTTGATTTTAAGATATCCTTCCTCGTTAAGTATTCCTCATTCATTTTGTTGTTATTGAGATTCTTGTTCACATTGTTGGTTGAGCCGTGGGTTATATATTGTATTAATATTGGTATTGTTGACTTTTGGCAAGTGGTGTGGCATATGGGCACATGTGGTGCGAGTTGATTATTGTGTTGTGATATTGATATATATTCGGTGGTATAAGTATAGGGGTTGATACGCATGCGGTGAGATAAGGTGAGTTTGATACACGTGTTGCTAGTAAAGGAATTACTTGAAGCCACGCGGTGAGATAAGAGGGATAAAACGCGTGTGGCTATTTCGAAAAAAATATTTTAAAAATAAATGCAAGGGTCACGCAGTGATATAAGGAAGATCGTGAATTGTAACGTGTCAAAAGAGATTATGAGGTGTGGTAGCTCGGTTGTCATTCTTGTTGTACATTCTTTGTTAAAAGGCTTTTTGGTTGAACAATTTTGTTATTTCTTCATTTGTCTTACTTGTATTGTCTGTATTTGATTACTTGTTGTTCATATTATGTGTTCACTCCTTGTTGCTTTTATTGCCTTAAATTCGGTTGCCAGTCTACATTATTGTATTGCTTTGTTATCATTCATTTTCTCACTTTCCGTTATTAGTCTATATCATACTCTACTTAGTTTTTTTGTCCTAGTATGTGTCTTGGTCTTGCCTCGTCACTACTTTACCGAGGTTAGCCTTGATACTTATGGGGTACCATTATGGTCTCATGCTACGCTTCAGCACATTTTTGTGCAGATCCATGTACATCTGCTCGTGCCGGACGCCAGTGATCGTTCAGTTATTTTTTGGGAACTTCAAGGTATACCTGCTCGACGCTCGCAGGCCTCGGAGTCACCTTCCATTATTTCCTTTGCTATTGTTATTTCTATTATCATACAGTGTTGTATTAGAGATTTTAGTACATTTTTGTAGAGTTTATGACTCAGTTCCACCGATTATGGGGAGTTTGTTACTGATGTTCCATTTTGGAGTTATTATGAGTTTTATCGGTTTATTTCATTATCCTAGTTTGTTATTTCTGTTAAGCTATCAATGAACTTTAGACTTACCTAATCTTAGAGATTATGTGCCATAAAAACAACCTAAGATGAGAATTTGGGTTGTGATATATTTTTTTTAAATTGGCAGGTTTAATTTTTTTATCTTAATTTTATGTCTTCTATTTTAATATAATTTTAAAACTTTTGTTGGTGTTCTGTCCTAATAATTTAAAGCTGACTTGTTATAGTGATGACACTTGGCACAGAATTCAGAATTTGTCTATTTCAAAATTCTTCAATTGTCTAAGTTTATCAATAAATTTTTTCAATGACATATATTTAAATTATTATTTTTCAGTTAATTCAAACTATAACTATCCTAACATTATATTTATTTTCTCTTTTCGTATGTATTTTTCTGCTGCTATATTTGATTAGTTTTCTCATTTAGTATTTTACTTATAAGTAAAATACCCTTATTTTTTATTAAATTGTAAACTTAAATTCATTAAAAGTATAAAGAGAGAAGCATTTTGTTATTTTGTTCAAAAGTCTAAAGAGAGAAGCCTTCTATTATTCACATTCTTTAATTTAACCTATATTTATAAATAATACTTCTACATATTATTTGCTGACATTATAATTTTATCTTGGAGATTCCTTTTGGTTTTTAAATATTTTTCATGAATAATTGTAAAACTTTTCAAGTGACTTTGTAGTATCTTGACACTTGGCTTAATCTTATGAATAACTATCTTTTTGTCCTAAAATTATCAAGTAACTTTTTATTATATTGTCACTTGGCTAAATATGGTGTCTTTGCCTCTTTTTTTAATTACATAGAGATAAATGTTAAAAAGTTAGACAATAAAAAGGCAATATTACAAGTAGCAACCCACAACGAGTAGAAATATGGAAAATAAAACAATAGTAATATGCTAGATCCAAGTTGAAATTCACTAAATAATGTGTATTATTTTGTATACAATCAATTTAAAAAGATAATTCATTAAACTTACCGTCGCAGCTTTGTTTCTAAACTACTAGTTTTAGACAAATGATTTTGTAAAACCTTTTTTTAACATTGAAAAGAAATATCACATATTTATCAGTAAAAAGCTAAGCTCGTCCACATTCCAATCTTAACCAACACTCCATTATCCCTACCCACTTTTAGTTTCCGTTGGCAATAAAGGGATTGAAAGAATATGACCGATACATTATACTAATATACAACCACCAAAGATGTGACCGTCTAACAGCAGTTAATCAAACCATACATTTTTCACTTTTTTAATTATACAAACGAACAAAAATCTCATTAGGTTGATACCTATTTCCTGTTTTTCCTTCTCCTCTAAATCCTATATATAGGCGACAATTTTCTTCTCGAGCTGCAGGCGTAGGGTGAAAAATTGAAAAAACTACAAATTTATATGAATCGCTATTCTCAAGAATAAATTATATGTATATTCATTGCTTGAAAATAATATAGATAAATATCAATTTTGAACAAAAAAATCAAATGCTAGAACCTATGTAATAACAAGTTATACTGCTCACATAATCATTTGTATGCCATTTGTGAAGAGATATGAGTAGATGAAGCGTATTGATTGTGAGTGTACTTCTGTTCTGCTTGAAAATTATATATAGATATATAAAATAAAATATTGAAAATATATATATGATTTTCCGGGTCTTAATTTATGTAACCTCACTTAAATAGACACAATATTTAAGGAGAAAACTTTTAAAATTTGTATCTAAAACAAGCTTAAACATTTGTCTGAGATGCAAGCAGTAGTGTGCAGTAATTCAGAAGGGGCAAGTAGTAAATTAAATTGTCATATATTATCTTATTGTATCATACATAGGGAGTAAGGATTCTAATTAAAGAAAACAAAAAGGTACAAAGGCGTCACAAAGTTGTACAGTATTTGTCTATAGCAGAGTTGTACTTAAACGAGTCACAAGATAGGGCCACGTGAAGAGCACCACAAATGGCCATGGCCATGGCCATTTCCCATTTTACCCCTCATGTCCCACGAAATTTACATCACAGAACATGCATTAGGATTTTCATCACTGAAAATCTGTGGAGGTGGAGGGTAAGCATGCATTTCTTGTGCAAATCTCTGTGGATGCACTTGAAAATTCTGAGGATGGTGGTAGTAGTAAAATTCATTTTTCTTCACTTCTACTTTTGGGTCTACTTCTTCAACAGTTTCTTCTTTAGCTGCTGCTGCTGCTGCTGTTTCTTCTTTAGCTGCTGCTGCTGCTTCTCCTCCTCCTTCCTTTTTTTCTTCTTCAACTTTCTTGGCTTCTTTTTCGCTTTTCTTCTCTTCTTTTGCTTCTTCTTTGGGCTTCTCCTCTTCTTTCTTTTCTGGTTCTACTTTCACGATTACTACCCGTTTCCCACTTCTTTTGCTTACATGATCCACCAGTTTTGATGCCTCAAACACACCTTTCACTGTCACTTGTGAGTTCTTGAAGTCTGGTTCTGCATTCTCCACGCCTAAATTAATGTCCAAGAAAATAATTACTAACTTGATGGTATCAAGTTCAAAACTTACTTGCAACTTTTGATGATACCTAACAGGCAATGCTAGCAACTGATTCCAAAGAGTCAAATAGTTTATTAGCAAATGAATAGTATATAATTAGTAGTGGACGAAATGTGTTTGAACCGATCTCATATTGAAGAACTTCAAGAAAATCTTAAGAATTGAATATTCTATTCTAACTAAAGAATGTACAGATTGTGAAAGGAATAAAGAAAATATAGAATCCTCAAGTATCCAATGCTATTTTCGAGATCCGAAAAGAAGGAATAAAGAAACATTTTTTCTTTAATAAATACAGCTGAAATAGGTAAAAAAGCATAATAACCAGAAAACCAGTAATTATCAGCAAAATGAATAAATAGTAATCCAGTTACGCGAAAAAAGCAAATTAAAATAATTAATCTCGCCTTTCATTTTTTGTATACGCCTCTTGATTTCTTGAGCACAAGCCTCACAATGCATGTGAACTTTCAGAACTACAGTAATCACCTGTGGCTGCATCAAACAAAAATACACAACATGTGTGACTTTTACCTTAACTTAAAAACAAATGAACCCCAGATTGGAAAAAGAAAGAGTAAAGTGAGAAACCATCAAAAGAAGAAATTAATGAAGAAGCACACAAACAAAAAAAAAAAGAGCGAACCTCCTCTTTTTTCTCTTGGGGTTTAGCGACTTCCTTCTCCTCCGGCTTCTTGGGTTCTTCTGCCGGCGGAGGCTTTGGGATTGGAGAGAGAAGCTCAACATGTCTATGGCTCTTTTTCTGTACTCTCTCTAAAACCTTGAGTGGATCTGCCTTTTCCCCTTTGACAACCACCTTATGCGTCTTGCAATCAGTGATTACATCCTCAACTCCTGCAAAAACCATTCAAAGTTAATCTCTATGTTTTTCCTTTTCCGAAACTCATCAGTCTAATTAATAAAGAAGAAACTTTACCATAACCAAAAGAAGAAGAAAAAAAAAAGAAAAAGAATCCGATTGTTGAGAAAATAGGAAAAGTAGGACGAGATTTTCAGACCTTGGAAGCCTTTGAGGGATTTGCGGACTTTACGAGCACAACCCTCACAATGCATGAAAACTCTCAATTCAATTTCTGGGGGTGGTGGTGGAGGTTCTGGTGTTGCTTCCTCTGCCTTTTTCTCCTCTTTCTTCTCGTCGCCGCTTGGTTTGGGTGCCTCCTCTTTCTTCTCTTCCTCTGGCTTCTTCTCTTCCTAAAAAACCAAAAAACATAATTAGCACAAACCAAAATCAGAAATCTCAAACATTAAGGTAAAGAGAATGAGCAAAAAGCAAATTAACCTCCCCCATTGATAATATTTTTGCAAGTTACAGAAGTGTATAAGCCGATTATAAGGTGGGAAAGACTGGTGTTATTTTCCTCTCTTTTTCTATTTTGTTTGTATTACTATTTTCTTTACTTTTTCTCAGGTAAAGGGGAAAAGGGGAAGTCAGTAAAAGGAGAATAGGCTGTTACTATCCATCAGATCTATGAGAGCACTCACTCACACACTCAAATCACAGTTCACAGTTTTATAGCGGCGCAACAAGCGTGGCTATTATATAGGTGGCACGTGCGAGAGATACAGTCATCGTACGACGTTGCTACTTGCGAATAGAGTGAGTCATCATACTTTGGCACTGTTCAAAAAAGATGCTAATTAGGGGTCGTTGGTTTATGGTCACTAGTTAGGCTGAGATTATAGTTCAAAAATACCCCTATATAAGTATAATATCAATATTATTTATAATCTGTCAAATACTTTTGTCTTTACATGGATTATGCACTTGTTAATATATTAATCTTATAATATGTGTTTCATATAATTAATAAACATACATAAATATTACTAGTATTAAATAATGTATGTACGTACTAATGCAAAATCAGACGATTTTCATCCTTATTTAAATACTAAGTATGAAATCCTGACATATAAATTCTCATACATAAAATGCAACAAATTAATAGGATTAAATTTTAAAATAAAATATCCCATAAAAATAATAAATTCAAACAATACATACATTTAACCCGATTTTGACCTTTTTCCTTCGCATCTAACAAGCATGCTATAATCAATTTGAATACCAATAAGTATTATCTCCGGTTCACAATAAGTAATTTTTTGGTTGTTTTGACACAGATTAAGAAATCTACATTTTAACATTAATTAGGAATAAAATTAATTGTATTAACTTTTACTAATATTTCACATTAAACACTTCTAACACATACTTCAACACTATTTACTCCAAGGGCAATGTAGAAAATAATAGCTAATTCATTCTTGAAATCTGGAAAAATCACTTATTTTGGACCACAAAAAAAGGTCAAAAAATTACTTATTGTGGATCGGAGGGAGTATAGTTCATCGTTAATTTATTAAAATTTTAAATAAACACAACTCTAGTACAATTGATATAAGAGAATCTTAATTAATTACCTAGCCTAATAATTATAACGAGCTTTCAGATACACCCTTTTATTAAATGTGATTAATGAACTATTACCAGTCACAAAAATTCTCTAACTTTGATTCATATTTGAGTTGTCCTCTTTCAACCAAATTTCAAATAAATAGATGATATCTCCCTCATCCAAATTTCTGCCCTTTGACAAAAATTATCTTATAGAAACATTACTATTAAAATTTCCTTCAATTATTTCTAATACTATAATAAAATTCTAAAATATTAGCACTAATGATAGAACATTTAAAGAGAGCTTAAATATTAACTGATAACTGATATTATCGACTTTAACAGCAATTAGTTCTGTCATATTTTTTGTGGACTTTGCCATTTTTTTTATTTTCATACAAAGTTGTTATGTTATGTAGTTCAAATATGAAGAAAGATTGAAAAAATATTAACATTATTTCCTCATATATGTTTCAAATAATAAATGATTTAATGCAAAAAACTCAGTTGATTTAAAACTCCTAAAAGGAAAAAAATTAATTATATTTGATATTATATCTTTGGATCTTTTACTAAATTTATTGAAAATATAGGATATTCTATATTTTAATAAGGACTTTTTAATTGAAATGGATTTAAATCATTCCTTACTGAATATTCAAATATGAAAAACTTTATATCCTTCCTCACTTAGTACTCAAATATGATTTTTTTTTATTGGAAATCGTCCTCTTACTTGGTATTCAAATAAGGATGAAAATCGTCTGATTTACATTTGTACGTAAATACTTTCTTACTTAGTAATTCAAATAAGAATTTTCAATATAATCAAATAAAGAAAGATCTAATAACTAAAATTTTAATTGATTTTATTATCTTAAAATATTAAAAAAAATTAATGACTATTTTATTAAATGCGAAATTTATTTTTAAGGGTGAAAAGATGAACATATTTTGGTAAGAGTTTTCGTGCTTTTAATATAACTAGTCTATACACGTGTATTGCACGTGTGTCCCATATAAATTAGAACAAATTTGTTTAAAATAATATATTAAAGTATGTGTATAATGAGTAGTAAAAAATATAAAACGGAAAAATTACAAGCTCAATTTGATGAATAATTAGTCTATCTGAGTAAAAGATGATATTTTAAAGGTATTCAGCTGAAAATTTTCGATATAAGCTTAACATGCTTGTGACTTTTTACATGATTTTTTGCACTAATATCATTTTTATTTTAAATATCTTCCAAGAACTAACAAAAAGAAAAAAAATACAATTTGTAAGTAAATATTGTCGAAGTAATATGATCTCAAGTTAGAATAGACTTCAAACTTTAAATATCACCATTTATATATTGTAGTTACCAGTTCTAACATATATGAGTCTATATAAATAAGAAGATACTTGCACAACAAACTTTAATTTGAATATCACCATTTATCTATCGTAGTTACCTGTTCTAAAATGGATGATGATATATCTTAGGAAAAAAATACTTGTACAGTTCCATGAATACTCATTGGAAGTAACAAAGAAAAATTAATATAAAATATAAAACGACCAGCACTGTATAACCGCATAGAAATAGATCTTGAAGGCATAGTGACTTGGAGAAGAATTTAAAATTCTTTTATATAAAAACGATAAAGTGACACTTAAAAAATAAGAAGTCAGAAGAGGAAACTGCAAATAATTCTCTTGTTGTTAATCTACGTTCTTCAGCTTCTTGTTCTCTATTAGAAAGTCTTTGATAGAATACGATTTATTTGGTAAAGAAAAAAATCACTAAAAATATTATTTTTGAAGAGAAAGCCATTTTCCTTTGATGCATTTAATTTATTTTACTGTACTATATATAAATTTTTAGACACCTTATTTTGTACTTTTATAGAATACTCTAAAGAATGTGAAAAGTTGTGCAAGAAAAATATTATTATTTCAGTAGAAGATGAAAGATCCAAACAATCAGTAATAAGTAAGAAAATTTATAATGCAGTAAAGAATGTAAGAAGCTATAGAAAAGCTATTAACATGGAAGATGAAAGAAACAAGACATAAATGTGTAATTACATTTACATACACAGTAATATTATAGGAGTAATATTTGATTGAAGAGTAAAATAACCATTTAAATTAATGGGTATTTTGGTCTTTTAGCTTTTCCTTTAAATCTTCATACTTATAATATAGTATGATATATAAAATGTAGATAGATATATACATATTCACATTGTATCTCTTGTGAAATAATACATAAATTCTTGCATTTATTATATTGGTATTAATAATACATAAAATAGTACGTGTATTTTTTGACATAATTTATATTTATTATTTATTAGTGTTATATCAGTTCGTTTCCTCTATTAAACTCTATGTATAAGTATATAATGCGAAAATAACATTAATAATGGATAATTGATACAAAAAATCAAATGTTATACGAGTAATACAAAGTTTATACAGATACTATATTATTATTTAAACGAAAAGATCTTATGATATTTTGTTTGGTTACGTGTAATTTCATCTACTCCTATTTAATTGTTATATCAGTCTAGCTCAGTCCTCGTCCCCGTGACTCTATCGTACATTCGTACTCATGGTTATAGTTTTTCTATAATTGTTAAATTAATATTACCACTTGCATAGCTGGTTAGTGAAATTCAATTGATTCTAATGAACTGTAGATAGTTTTGGATACACGTCATCTTTAAGCTAGACATGCATATCCTAATGAGGTTTTTAAGCGCTATCTCATTTCTGGGAAATCATTTCTCACGACAACCCGTTTTCCTTGCCTATTTTAAATTCTTATTGAGTTGATAAACTATATATAACATTCTTTAGTTTGCTTTTGGTTTTGTTTTGCTTTATCAAAGAAACAATATATGGACTTGATTTTAGAAGAATCGGTTTTTTGTGTTCTGGAAGAATTGTCTATTTTTTGGAATTTGAAAATTGTTTCAAAACAGCTTACTACGTTGAATTGATCTGTTTTTAAATGTGGAAATTAGGTGTGACAATGTGTATTTCACAATGATCTCTATCGTAATACATGGAGAGACATTTATAGTATTTTACATGTACATAAGAATGACTAAACTATCCTTAGATACAATATCCATTACTCCCCCTCAAGCGATGTATGATCGGAAAGAACACAAAGTTTGTCACGTACATATAACAATTGCGGAGAAGGAACTGCTTTGGTTAACAAATCAGCAAGTTGATCTTGACTTGGAACATACTGAACTTGGAGAGTACCTGATGCAACCTTTTCACGGAAAAAATGAACATCAATTTCAATATGCTTCGTGCGAGCATGTTGGACAGGATTGTGAGCCAAATAAATGGTGCTAACATTATCACAAAAAATTATGGAAGGTGAAGAAACACATATGTGAACATCTCGGAGAAGAGAGTGTAACCAAGTGAGTTCAGCTGCAGAATGAGCAACTGATCTATATTCAGCTTTAGCATTTGATCGAAAAATAACATTTGCTTTTTAGACCATGAAATAAGATTAGGGCCAAGAAAAATACAGTATGTCGAAGTAGAACGGCGAGTTGCAGGACAACCGGCCCAATCCACATCAGTCTAACATTGCAAACTGCCAAGAGAACCACCAGGAACAAATAAACCATGATTTAAAGTTCCGTGCAAGTAGAGTAAAATTCGTTTTACTGCAGTATAGTGAATATCCAGGGAGAATGCATAAACTGAGAAACTTGATTAACTGCGAAAGCAATCTCGGGGCGAGTGGACATTAGGTATTGAAGACCACCAACAAGACTCCTATAAAGAGTTCGATCAGAAAATGAAGGAGAGTCATTTGAATGTAGAGATGATTTGAGAGAAATAGGTGTTGAAACTGGCTTTGACGATAGTAAATTGGAGCAACTAAGAAGGTCTTTAATATATTTTGATTGAAAAAGAAAATAGTCTCCATTGCGAGCACTAACAGAAATACCAAGGAAAAAGTTAACTAACCCCAAATTATTCATCAAAAATTCAGACTTGAGAGTTCGAATTAAAGATTGAAGCAATGAAAGTGAGGAGGCAATAAGAAGAATATCATCAACATAAAGAAAAAGAACAGTGAAGTCTGAATTTTGTTTGTAAATAAAGAGAGAGGAATCAGATGAGCTATTATGAAAGCCATGAGTTAGAATAGAAGTAGTAAACTGTTGAAACTACGCCCTAGGGGCTTGCTTTAAGCCATAAAAAGCTTTGTGCAATCGACAAACATGATGGGGAAATTGTGGATGAACAAAGCCACTAGGCTGCTTTATATATACCGGTTCATTAAGATTGCCATGCAAAAAAGCATTCTTAACGTCTAATTGATGAACATGTCATCGTTTAGATGCAGCAAGAGCAAGAATCGTACGAATGGTGATTGGTTTCACCACAGGACTAAACGTTTGATCATAGTCTAGTCCTTGTTGTTGATTGTAAACCTGAGCCATAAGACGAGCTTTAAGACACTCAAGAGAACCATCTGATTTTTGTTTAACTCTATACACCCAACGACAACCAATAACATTAGCATCAGAAGGGCGGGGAACTAAACCCCATGTGTGTGGTTAGACATGAGGTCATTATACTCTTCTGCCATTGCATGTTTCCAATAAGGACACTTAGAGGCTTCAGTAAAGGATAAGGTTTCAGAAGGAAGAAAAAAGGTATGAGAAAGCAATGATGGAATAATATGAGGCTTAAGAGAACCTGTTTGTTGACGGGTAATCATGTGATGCATTTTATTGTTGGAGGAATGATTAGCAAGTGGAAGGTCAATTTCACCACAAGGTTGCGTCTGTAGGGTATAAGGAAAATTATTTGAGATAGAGGAGAGTTGTCCTGCTAGTACAGAGGGCTTAGCAACATCAATAGTTGGTTGCGCAGAAGAAGGAGAAATAGTTGAAGGAATATCAGAATGTGACGAGGATTGAGGAGATGGAGGTAAATTATTTGTACGTGATGGAGACTGTAGAGATAGAGTAGTAGATTGAGTCAATATTGGAGTAAAATTACTGTCTTGCAACAGATTTCTCCTTACATGACCAGTAGGATGTGGAGAAAAAATAGAAGATGCAGTAGAAGTAGTACCAAGTTGATGCATTGAATTGGGAGTGGTAGTTGAAATTGAAAAAGCATCTGTAGCTTTAAAGTATCGTGAGGGATAAGGGTAAAACTCTAGTACAAAAAAAAGCTTAAAATTAGGACTTCGTTAACCAGATTTAGGTGAAGATAAAGGGAGAAGATATGGATAAGGAAAAGAGTCCTCATTGAAAATAATGTGTCTAGAGATATATACCTTATCACTTGAAGGATCAACACACTTATATCCTTTATAATTAGAGGGATAACCAAGAAAGATCCTTTATAATTAGAGGGATAACTAAGAAAGATACAGTGTTTGGATTTAGGACTCAACTTATCTAATGAATAATCACATAAATTAGGATAACACGAACAACTAAAGACACGTAAGTGATGGTATGTGGCAGGCTTGCCAAAAATAACTTCATATGGGGTCTTAAAGTTAATTTTAGAGAAAGGAATAATATTTAAGAGATGGACCACAATATTAAGAGCTTCAACCCAAAATTGAGATGGAAGAGAGGACTGAAATAATAAAAAACGAACCATATTTAAAGTTGTACGATGCATGCGTTCGGATTTACCATTTTGTTGGTGAGTATGAGGGCATGAAATACGAAGCAAAACACCGTTGTTATTAAGAAAGGAACGAAATTCCTGAAGCTTAACAAACTCAGCAGCCCAATCACATTGGAGAGCTTTAATTTTTATAGAAAATTGAGTTAATGCATATGCATAAAACTGCTTGAACATAGTGAAAGCCTCAGATTTACGCTTTATAGGAAAAACCCAAGAAAACTTGGTAAAATCATCATGAAACAAAATATAATATCTAAAACCAGAAAATGAAGGAACTGGAGAAGTCCAAATGTCACTATGGATTAATTCAAAAGGATATTTAGAAAAGGAACACGAATCCATAAACGGTAACTTGTGATGTTTGCCAAGTTGACAAGCATTACATAAATTATCTAAGCCTTGCAATGAAGAACAAGGCAAGTTATTAATCCTAACTAATCTAGCTAAAATTGCCGAGCTTAGATGTCCTAGCCGACGATGCCAAAGGTTTGGAGAGGCTCGAACACTAGCAAAAGAAGAGTGAGATGCATCAACTAGACCACTGAAAGGCGAAGATAGAGTATAAAGAGGTCCAGAGCTATTGCACCGATGAAGGAGCCTCTTCGTCGGGAATTCCTTAATAGACAAACCATAGGATCAAATTCAGTAGAACAAATATTATCTGAGACAAATTTGCGAACACTTAGTAAATTAGTAGAAAGGTGAGGAATAATTAAAATATCCTTAAGAGAAAAGACGGAATGAGGAGTAGAAAGTGTACCATGCCCTGTATAGGAGATAGGAAATTGAGTACCATTACCCACAGTTACACGGTCGGAGCCATTATATGGATGAATGAATTATAAGCTGGATGCATTGGGGTCATGTGAGAAGAAGCGCCACTATCCACAAACCAAGAGGCATCACCAAGCGAAGCATGAGCCGAAAAAGAAGAACTAGAGTGAACATCTGAGACAAAAGCTTTAGAACTCAACGATGGGCATTCACGAGCAGTATGGTAGGGATGATAGCAAAGCTGACAAAAAAGTATTCCATGAGTGGTTGGAGAGGGAAATAATAGAGCTTGACTGGAAAAGGGCGGAGAGCCTAATATAGAGGGAAGACGGGGGCGAGCAGAAAATTGTTGAGGGGCAATGTTAAAGGATTTGGAGAATCCTTGATTGTGTCGACCTCTACCACGCCCACCATTAAAATTTCGGCCACCATTGTTGTGCCTACCACGTCCATGACCATTAGAGGAAAAAGACTGTTGCTTAGCCACAAAAGCAGTAGTAGAACTATTTGTAGATGGACATGAGATACTACTCAACTGAGCTTCATGAAGAAAAAGAAGGGATCTGGTCTCAACAAAGGTGGGAATAGGGATACGAGTAGAGATAGACGTGCTCACATACATGTATTCAGGAGGTAGACATGAAAGTATTTGTAAAACGAGATCCGAATCAGAGACGAGATTACCAATGGATGTTAATGCATCAGCAATGGACTTGAGATGATGAACATATTCTTTTATTGAAAGATCACCTTTCTTAAGATTGTGAAACTGGACCTTGAATTGAAGAGTTCGGAAACTGACTTGGTCACGAAATAGACGCTCAATTTGAAGCCAAGCATCCCTGGCAGTGAGAGTATGGTGTGGCTTGATTATAGCCTGGAGAATCTCTTGAGGAATTATTGCCGGAATCCATGAGAGAACAATAGAGTCCAATTGAACCCATTGTCCGAAAGCAGAATTGGATACAGAGGTGCCATCATCACGAGAAATAGAAGGCTCGGGACAAGAGATACTTCCATCAATGAAGCCATAGACACCATGACCCTTGAAGACAGGCAAGAAAAGTTCTCCATAACATATAATTTGTGTAATCAAGAACCGTTGGAACAAGATTCATAATGTTCGAGACGGAAATAACATAATGAGATGATGGGAGAAGGGAAGAAGCCTCTACCATGGAGGTGGGTGAAGAAGGTGTTGATTCAGTAGCGGAAGAGGAAACCATAATTCGATGAAAGAGAGGAATAATCAATGTAGAGATGACCTAGACTTCTGATACCATGTGACAATGTGTGTTTCACAATGATCTCTATCGTAGTACATGGAGAGACATTTATAGTATTTTACATATACATAAGAATGACTAAACTATCCTTAGATACAATATCTATTATTAGGAAACGAAAAATTAGTTTTCCCAAATAGTTAGATTGTTTTCTAAAACAAATCTTCTATTGAGTATTACTGAGATATCAACTATCAAGGCCTGGTTCTAAGCAAAATGAAGGCTACACAAATCGGTAGTCCTCACTGTGCTAGTCAATACAACAGTAAATTCTAGTAATTCTACCAAACTGGTAAAACTTTGAGGCATGGAATTGTTTCTATTTCCAGAATTCTGTAGAACTTCTGAATCCCATTATTAAATGGATAGAGCAGTGATAGTAACATATTTTTCTGTACGAACGAAAACTAATTAATGAGATACGTATATTTTATCAAGACATACTAATATATGTCCCTGTGAAATAGTAGTAGCATATACAGTGTCTCATTTAGAAAACTAAATAGTACTGAGGTGTTTACACTTAGAAAAAAGTATATACACTAAACTAATGAATGCATGATATATCTTATGTTTATATAATTTTATCACACAGTTATAATTAATTAATATATGCTTTCACATCAATTTATCACTTAATTGTGTAGTATATTAATATAGTCTGATACAAACACCGCGTATATATATATATTTTTCTGTCATGGCAGTCTCTACAGGCCATGTGGTTTTTGAAACTTGTTATGAGGAAATGTTGTTCTTTCTAGAGAGGAATCTTTATTGCATATAGTACTACTCATATTGCCGTTGCATAATTTAATTTGCAGATTTAATATCTTACTCTGCCCTGCCAGGAAAAATATTGTATTGGAGCAAGGTTGTACCATCTGGTTGTAACGTGTGAGATGATGCGGTCATTACCAATTGAGATTGGGTTAAAATTATTAATCTCTAATTTTGAATTAACAAACGTTCTCACCTTTTCACGCTTAGTCATTGCTACTTTTATATTTATTGTTTTGCCCTTTAGGTTTGGAACCTCATTGTATCGGTGGAGAAATAGATTCGCCATGTGGACTAACGCTATGTTCACAGGTGGCATAAGAGTCAAAGGGATAAAGAAGAATGAAGTTTAGGGAAAGCATGAGAAAAACACCCACATGATCACTTACAAAAATACCACATCTAACAGTTGGAAAAGAAGAAATAGGCGTAGGATGGATAATTAAAGACCACAAGCAAGGAAGGTTCATTAATTGCTAAATATGGAAAGAAATCGACATAATCCCGATTCTATGCGATTGGCTATTATTACCATAACCGTTATAAATCACTTAAGTAACGAGTAATCAATGTAATAAATATTAGTAATGGGCGAGAATTAAGTATGACAAAACAGTTACATATTGTACCCTTATATAAACCCTTCTTACCATATCTCGTACGATCATCAAGAAATTCACGAAATTATACCGTTAATCAATTATATTTTGTTCTCTGCTCTTTGAAGAATCTTGTTCTCTCTCCTTGGAAGGAAGCTGCAATTATCAATAAGATTTCTTTTTCCTTATTCTCTCAATATTTTGTTTACATTATTTATTATTCATCTATATGAGGAGAAGTGAAGTAAAATTGGTTATTAGAATCCTGAGTTATTCTATTATTTGTTTCGTTAATGAAAAATCTAGTAATCTTGTCACTTTCCATTTACATATTTTGTCTTTAGCAACAAATTATGTCTGTCGCTAATGAAATTGTTTAGGATGAGGATGGGCAACAAGAAAGGACTCCTCCATACCATACAGTCAGTCACACATACTCCACAACGTTCATGAGAAAATTCACATGTCAGATCCGCTAATCGTAACGCTGGACAACAACATGAGGAACAATCAAATGAACAAGATAACTTGAAGTAAGTTATCACGCATCAGATTAGTGAAACTTTGCGTGGTTTTGCAAGTGGTTTACCGAGTGTTGTTCAAGAGGCTCCAGAGTTAACACAACTATGGAAAACCCTCATTTAGGACTTGAAAAATCGAAAAGTGGGGAAATAATTCTGGAGCCGGAGGGTCAAGTACGCCAAATAATTCTAATTTATAAAATCTAGTTATGACCATATAATCTAGTTCCTCGCAGAAACAGCTCAAGGAACAAAATTAGTGAATAGAACAAATACTTGGTGTACCGCCCGTGATTAAAGAAGTGGATATTGCCAAGTACTCACATCAACCATGGAAGTCGAGTGCAGCACTGTTATCAATACCGAAAAAGTTCAAGATGCCCGATATTCCCGAGTATGATGGGACTACTGAACCACGAGACCACGTCACTGCATTTACTACATGAATCAAGGGCAACGATTTAACCAAGCAGGAAATTGAATCGGCGTTGTTGAATTTTTTGATGAAACGTTTATGAAAGGGCACTAACGTGGTACTCTCTCTTACCTGAAAATTCAATTGACTCTTTTGCTGAGCTTGCATATTCATTCATAAAAGCACATTTGGGAGCTCATAAAGTAGAAAAAAGAATGAAAAATATATTCAAGGTAAAACAAGGGAGTACAGAACTACTCAGAGAATTCGTGGATCGATCTGGCGAGAAAGAATGATGTTAATTCGTGTACCTGAGAATTGGCTAGCAGTGTCATTTGCAAGAAACTTGAATGAGATAAGTAGAAGCCACAAAAAGAATAAAGGAAAGCTTAGGGGAATTTCCTGCTACTACTTGGAATGATGTTTATAACAGGTATAACGCAAAGTTATGAATAGAAGAAGATACGGTATCCCAACCGAAGGCGGAGGATAGGTTCAGACCTAGACGCTCCAAATCAGAAAGTAGATCCAAAAAATAGGTCCGAACCTTACATGGGACCTACGATGAGATCTTAGGTCAAAACCAGAATAGACATGGTTTTATCAGAGATCAAGGTAGAATGCGGCAAGTTCTTCTTCTCGATTTGGAAAGGAACGGGACATAACAAGGAGCAATGATCAAAATTTTCGATAAAAAATAGGAGATTATAATTTCAACGTCATTAATTCCGAGTTAGTAGTTGTGTTACGAGGTATGGGTGGTAAGGGTGATGTCTAAAAGAGATGAGATCGGATCCCAGCAAAAGAAGTAAGGAATTTTGGAGTGAAATTCATAATGATCATGGTCACAAAATAACTGATTGCAGGCTCCTACAACAGAGGTTAATTATTTACTGAAAAAAGGTTATCTCATCGATCTATTTAATGAGAAAGGAACGCAGCCTTATATGAAAAACATGAAAGAACCACCAAATCCCCTATCATCAAAAAGGACGATGAATGTAATAACCGAGGTGGAGGAGGTTATTGGAGTTACATACACGACAGTAAAAAGAACAACCAATATCTCGGTGACCCAAGGAAAGCAGATTCGACAAGTCTTAGAAGGAGACATCATAACATTTGATGATGATGATGCAAATGGCTTGTTCATCCCTCATAAAGATGCACGAGTAATATCTTTGCTTGTTCATGATACTAATGTCAAGCGAGTTTTGATTGATCCAGGTACCTATGTGAATATCATATTATTAACAGTGGTCAATAGACGTGAACGATTGCTCGTGTGATACCCAAGGCTCTATCTTTGTCCGGATTCGACTATTCAAGTGTTATAACAAATGGAGAAATTATGTTATCCACATTCGTCAAAGGTGTTGTAAACGACACCAAATTCCAAGTGGGGGATGCAGGCATGAATTACAACATAATTTTAGGAAGTCTGTGGATCCATAACATGGATGCGGTGCCGTCAACATTACATAAAATTATCAAATTTATATCACAATCGGAAATTCGTCAGATCAGTGGAAATCAGCAGGCAGTACGAGAAATCGATAGAGTTGTTGTGGAAAGCGAAACATCTAAAGATGGAGATGAAAAATAGCAATTACAATGTCCAACTAAGGAAAATTTATTTTCTACCTCAACTGAAAGTGCAAGGAATGAAGCAGATATAGATGTAAGGCTCGACGTGATCCAAGAACCGGAGAACGAGACTATTAAAACAACTACAGAAGAACTCGAAGCTGTTGTATTATTTGTTCACTGGACCGACAGAAAATTCTATATTGGGACAAACCTAAGCCTAGAAGCGAAAGGTAAGTTAATTGAATTTTTACGCGCAAACATTAATTGTTTTGCTTGGTCGCACTCATATATGACAGGTATCCCATCGAAGGTAATGACTCATAAGTTAAATGAAGATCTATTACAGTCCCCACCTCCGGTGAAGCAAAAGAAACGAAAGCTAGGAGTATTCAAAAATCAGGTAATTCAAGAGGAGGTGCAAAAACTTCTGAAAATTGGTTCAATTTGAGAGGTAAAGTGCCACGACCCAAAATCTAACTAATCGTGATGGCACCTAACCCAACCCGCTAGGTAAACCAATTAACAACTATCTAATTTAATGATATTGATTAAGAGAAGAAATGATAATACAACTGCTTTTATACAAGAATTTCCCAAGGACTGGTAGTACAAACATGAGCTTCTAAGATTTAGATTTTTACAAGTCTGAATTGAAATATTTACAACATCTGGTTGAAATGTAAATGAATAGAATTCAAATCTAATGCTACTAAGGACAAATGATAGACATAACTGGAATACAGGTACCTCTTCAGATGCAGCTCCTGTCGTACGCATCAACATCAACATCCAACATCTGCATGCAAGATGCAGAAGTGTAGTATGAGTACAACCGACCCCGTGTACTCAATAAGCAACAAACCTAACCTTAGGTTGAAGGTAGTGACGAGTTGGGACAAGGTCAGAGTCCAACTCCAATAACCAGCAACAATTCATAACAACATGATAAAAACGGTACTAGGAATACAATTCGTTCGCAGTTACGAAAAATGGGCATGTTTTTCAAGTATAATAGTAAATCCCAAATCTTTCATCGAAAACACCAAGAACATATAAGTAAGTTTGAAAACTGTGATTTTTCCCAAAAACCTGTCAACAATAAATAAGATGTTTCATTTTCAGATAGCATGAGAAAAGTACATCTCTATGCCTACATGTCAATATGCAGGTGAAATCATGAATGTCCCTAAAACCGGGTAGCGTGAGAAAATGCATCTCTATGCCCGTATATCAAGTACGCATAACAAACACAATGCATATCAGTGATGAACTCAGGTACTCAAACTCTTAGAGTACTCAATCTCACTGTCTCGTATTCTCACTCACCGTGCTCAATACTCAGCACACTCTGTCACTCAATACTGTAAAGGGAAGATCCAGCCCAAACATAAATAAATACAGGGCAGATCCAGCCCAATGCAAATGAATCCAGGGCAGATCCAACCCAAAACTCCATAGCAACTGCAGCCACTATGGTGTGCAGACTCCGGAGGGACCCATCCAGCCCAAGCGCTATAATAAGCCAAATCATGGCATAAATCAATAAATCCTGCTACGACGTGCAGCCCGATCCCATAAATATCACTCACAACAGGCACTCGGCCTCACTCAGCCATCAATATCTCCAGTCTCTTGGGCTCACAACACTGATGCTAAGTAGCCCTAATCAATGATATAAGATGTGAAAATATACAATAATAGAGACTGAGATATGATATGAATGATTAATTCGACTGAGCATATAACTGCAATTAAGCAAATAACTCAACAACAAAGAACGACTATTGTGGGTCCCAATAGTAAAAACATATAGCCTAAACATGATGTCTAGCATAAATTACAACTCAAGTTCTCTAACACATAGTGTACAATAAAATATTCAAATAAGATAACTACATAGTTCCATGGAATCGACTAAATCACAATTCAGACGGTGCACGCCCACACGCCCGTCACCTAGCATGCGCATCACCTCAACATCAATCACATAACACGTAATTCGGGGTTTCATATCCTCAATACCAAGTTTAGAAGTGTTACTTACCTCAAACCGTGCCAAACTATACTCTAGCAAACCCTTGCGTTGCGAAACAGCCTCCAAATGCCTCGAATCTAGCCACAAACAATTCAACACTACCAACTCAAGCTATAGGAATCAATTCCGTATAAAAATGCTAAGTTCATAATCAAAAGTCAAAAGGTCAACTCAAAATTCAACCCCCGAACCCATGTCTCGGAATCTGATGAAAGTTACAAAATCAGCATACCCACTCAATCACGAGTCCAACCATACCAAAATTACCCAAATCCGATACCAAAATCTCGCTCAAATCTCCAAAATTCGGCCTAAGAAGTTTTTTCACTTTTTCCAAAATTTCAACTCAAATTACTAATTAAATGATTAAATCAAGGATATATTTATGTATTTTAACCAAATCCAAGTTAGAATCACTTACTCCAATCAATTCCTCGAAAAATCGCCACAAACCGAGCTCTCTACGGTCCACCAATGAAAAATGAGATGAAACCCTCGTTTATATAGTATCACATCTGACCTCTCAAAGCACTGACCGCACATTTTTTGTGTGGTCCGCACATTCCAAGTTCCGCGGCCGCCATCCAAATTGTGCGGTCATACTTCAGCAGTTACTGCATTACCAGACTTCAGTACATTAGCCATAAATTTCGGTACAAATGTCCAAATGATGAATGGTTTATCTTTCTGGAAACTAGACTTAAAGGGTTACAATTTTTATTTTAGGGTCATCTATATTCTTTATAGATTAAAATATATAAGCTTCCAAAGTTAGACCATCAACCTGCAGATTACCCCCTACTGCGGTTCACATATTTTCCTCTGCCCCTGCACTCTGGGAGTTTGCAGCTGCACACGAGGCTTTGCCTCAGCACTCCAAAATGTTCCCTCCGCACTTCACTCGCTCTAGAACATCATCAATGTGTCGAAATACTCAAACTTGTTCAAAACGCACCCGAAACACACCCGAGGTCACCAGGACCCCATCAAAACATTCCAACAAGTCCTAAAATACAATACGAACTTATTCGAAGCCTCAAATCACACATAATAACATCAAAACGACGAATCACACCTCAAGTCGAGCTTAATAAACTTTAAATTTTCAACTTCCAAAACTCGCGCCGAAACATATCAAATCAACCCGGAATGAACTCAAATTTTGCACACAAGTCCCAAATGGCATAATGAAGCTATTCAAATTCCCGGAACCACAATCCGAATCCGATACCATAAAAGTCAACTCTCGGTCAAACTTATGAACTTTCCAAACCTTCAAATTTTCAACTTTCATCAATTAGTGCCGAAACCTTCTAGAAACATCCAAATATAAATCCGGGCATACACCTGAGTCTAAAATCACCATTCTGACCTAAAGGAACCATCAAAACTCCAATCCGAGGTCGAATACTAAAAAATCAAACTTGGACAACTCTTCCAACTTAAAGCTTCAATCATGAAATTCATCCTTCCAAATCAATTCCGAATAACCTGAAACCAAAACAGACGAATACACAAGTCATAATACATCATACAGAGAAACTCATGCACTCAAACTACCGAGCAAAGTGCAAATGCTCAAAATGATCGGTCGGGTCGTTACATAAAGTACCCTGACTGGTTAGCTAATACTGTTGTAGTGCCAAAGAAAAATGAAAAATGGCGAGTATGTGTAGATTATACTGACCTAAATAAAGCATGCTCCAAAGATTCATTCCCTTACCGCATATTGATCAACTAATTGATTCTACCGCTGGTCGTGAACTTTTATGTTTTTAGATGCTTATTCTGGATATATTCAAATGGAAATGGATCCCCTATACGCGAAAAAAACTTCTTTTATTACAGACAGGGGGACTTATTGCTACAAAGTCATGTCTTTTGGTTTTAAGAGTGCTAGATATACATACCAGAGGTTGGTGACCAAGATGTTCCAAGAATATTTGGGGGAAACCATGAATGTCTACATTGATTACATGCTAGTAAAATCAACACGAGTAGAAGATCATCTCAGGTATTTGAATGTAACCTTTGAAAGACTTTGCCAGTATAATATGAAGTTGAACCCAGAGAAATGCGCCTTTTGCATGGAGTCTTTCTTGTCTCTATCAGGGGTATCGAACTAAATTCGGCTAAGATTAAAGCGGCCGAAGAGATACCGGATGTGCTCATAAGTAAAAAAAAGTACAAAGATTAACAAGGAGGGTAACAACTCTAGGGAGATTCATATCTATATCCTCAGATAAGTATTTAAAATTTTTCTCATTATTAAAAAAAACAAATTTGAATGGATTGATGACTGTCAACATGCTTTGAAATATTTGAAAGCATATCTATCAAAACTGCCTCTGTTGTCAAAGCCAAGGGATAGAGCGAGATTACTCATCTACTTAGCCGTATCAGAATTAGCAGTAAGCGCGGTATTGATGCGAGAAGAAAAATATACGCAATATTTTTTGGATGCTGAGACACGATATCCTCATATAGAAATACTAGCACTAGCATTAGTAATGGAATCAAGAAAGTTACAACCCTATTTTCAATGTCATCTTATTTCTGTGGTAACTACTTTTCCATTAAAGAATATTTTACATAAACATGAGTTATCAGATTAGCTAAATGAGCAATAGAACGTAGTGAATATAATATTGTTTATCAGCCTCGAACTACCATAAAGTCACAGGTACTTGTAGATTTCGTAGTATATTTCTGATTAAGTTTACTTTTGAAAGATGAAAATAAGGTACAGATACTTACCGTATCTAATCTAGGGACTTATATACTAAACACTAATGGAATCTCAAACATAAAAGAAGCAGGTTTGAGTATTGTCTTAATTTCACCTTTAGGAGAAATTATTAGGCAAGCAATAAAATGTTACCCTATAACTAATAATGAAGTCGAATATGAGGAAATGATTTCAGGTTTGGAACTTGCAAAAGAGGTGGGGATTGATCAAGATAATTAAAAATTGACTCACAGCTTGTGGTAAATCAAATGCAAGAGAATTATGTGTCTAGAGAAACACGAATGCAACATATTTGAAAAAAGTGGGGGAATTTTGGACCAGTTCCGAGTATGGAAAGTTATTCGAATACCAAGAGAGGAGAATACAGAGACTGATGCATTAGCAAATTTGGGATCAGTAGTTGATGTGTAAAATATGGAAAATACAATCACGGTACACCTATTTCACTCAGCGCTCTATCAAACCAAGAATGAGGTAAATAAATAATTTAATATGGGATTAGAGAAATAAATTTGTGAATTATCTGCAGTATGGGAATATTACCTGGGGATAATAAAGTAATCCCAACTGTTGCAAATAAAAGTAGCTCAATATTTCTCAGTACAAGGCAATTTGAATCAAAAGATGTTTGGTAAACCTTTAGCTCGTTGCCTTGGACCCTCACAAACTAAATACATGATGCGATAGGTACTTGAAGGATATCGTGGAAATCAGGCTGGTGGAAGGTCACTAGTGAAAACGCTAATAAGAGCAGGGTATTATTGACCAAAGATGGAAGACGAGACAGAAAACTTCATAAAGAGGTGCGATAAATGCCAACAGTACGCAAATATGAACCAACAGAGTTGCTTCATTCGATTACCGCACCGTGTCTGTTTATGGAGCGAAAAATGGATATCGTAGGTCCGCTGCCACAAGAAACATGCAAGGTATGGTTTTTATGAATTTTAACTGATTAATTTTCTAAGTGGATGGAGGCAGGTGCCTTCAAACAGGTACAGGAAAAATAAGTTATCGACTTCATTTGGAGAAATATAATATATAAATTTGGGGTTTCAAGGTAAATTATATGTGACAACAATTCGTGGGATTAAAGGTGACTGACTTTTTCAAATGATGAAAATTAAACGGATTACTTCAGCACCATATTATCCTGTAGGTAATAGACAAGCAGAATCAAGCAATAAATTATTGCCAACAATATAAAGAAATGTTTGGAAGAATCAAAAGGCAGGTGGCTTGAAGTGTTACCTGGGGTATTATGGTCCTACAGGACTGTCACGACTCGAAATGCCAACCTCGAGGTCGTGATGACGCGTAACATCCACTTTCTAGGCAAGACGATGTGAAATAGATAATTAACCAATTTTAACAGTTAAAAACAAAATAATGATATTCAATGAGAAATAAATGCCAAACCTAACATAGTGCGAATATAAAACCACGTGATACTAATTACTCCAAGAAATCCGGAGTCATGAGTACACGAGCAACTAGAAGTATACAAACATAGTCTGAAATAAATACAACTGTTCCAAAGTGATAAATAGTAAACGTAGGAAATGAAAGGGGACTTCAAGGTCAACGAACACCGGCAGATCTACCTCAATTCTCCGAATTGAATGTGCTCCAAGCCGACACACCTTAAGCACCGCTGGGACCAATACCAATATCTTCACAAGAACTGCAGAAGTGTAGTATGAGTACAACCGACTCAATGTACTCCACAGTGTCGAGCCTAACCTCGATGAGGTGGTGATGAGGCTATGATAAGACACCTACATAAAAACCTTGTACATGTATGTATAAAGTGGGCAAATAACAAGAGGAATGATAGAATATTAACTAGGAGGGGACATGCGAAAGGGGAAAAAAATCATAGAAGCGGTAAGTACTAAATTATGAAATAACATATTCCGAATTAAGCAACTGTATAACCAGTTAATCACCAAAAGCGGAAATCAAATTAAACAGTGATATGAAAATGGCACGACATCACCCTTTGTGCTTTTACTCTCGTCCTCACCATGTAATATCAAGAATATAATGGAACGATATCACCCTTCATGATTTTACTCACCGACACGACAACACACTTTATGTTTTTCTCTCTTCCTCACCAAGCAACAATATAAATCCGAATTATAAAAACAAGGCGCGAAATAATTTCACTTCAAATATGGTTCCATGATATCAAACTTCAACTTCAAAAAATATAAACATTTTAAAAATAAGCAATAAATACGAAACGAATAATTAAAATAAGTAATAATATAACCTAAGAATGAATAACATAATCAAAAAAAAAAATATAGTGCAAGGAAATAATTTTCACCCACATGCTTTAACCTAATGACAACGCATAGATACTCATAACCTCACATATACGTTGTCCCCACACATAAAATACGTAGAAGATAGACCAACAAGTCCTAACCCCTCAAGCCAAGTTTAATTACGACACTTACCTCGCTCCGCAATCAAAGAAATCAATCAACCACGTCCTTGCCTTTTGAACAAGCGTCCAAACCAACAAAATCTAGAAACTTATCAATCAAACGGTTCGAAATAAGGTTTAGAAACTACCTATCAATAAAAAAGGTTCCATTTTGATCATTTTTGAAAAAGTCAACAAAAGTCAACCCGGGTTCGCTTGGTCAAATCCGAGGTTAGAACAAAAATCCGATTACCCACTCATCTCCATCCCGGTTATGTAATTTGTTTCGAAATCCGACCTCAATTTGAGGTCTAAATCACAATTTTACTAAATCTCCAATTTCTAACCAAATCCCTAATTTCTACCATGGAAATCCTAGATTTGATGTTGAAAACACATGAAAAGTAATAGTTAATTGAAAAGAAATCGATTAAATTTGCTTACCAATGCTTTTGGGAAGAAATTCTCTTAGAAAATCGCCTCTAGAGTGTTTAGGGTTGAGAAACAGTGTAAAATGAGATAAGTCTCGATTTTCCCTATTTTTACTCAACTACGGGTATTGCAATTGCGAATATCGCAAATGCGAGACAACGGTCGCAAATGTGAACCCTGCCTCAGAAGCCCAGAAGTCACAAATTCGACATTTAGATCGCAAATGCGAAAACTCCACCATCACAAATGCGGTCAAAAACTTCGCAAATGCGAAGCAGACTCAAGTGGCCGGTGATCACAAAGGAGACCACTTTTTTTCGCAAAATAAAACGGCCACAATTCGCAAAAGCGAACCAAATCCTTGCAAATGCTTGATCACCCATCCCACACCATGCTCGCAAATGCGAACAATTCTTCTCAAAAGTGCCGCTTACATGTTACGCTCTGAAGTATTATATTACGACGATGTTACACCCTGTAGTATTGTATGTGAAATGGTTGTAAGATAATTGACATAAGTTCAAAGACAAGATTATTTGGAGATTATAAGTATTATGCTATTCCAAACAAGTGATAAGTAAATTCGTGAAGGTGAGAGGGTAAGCGAATCAAAGAAAATGAGTTACGTCGAAGTTTGACAATTTGGGATAAAATATGGTCCAAGCTACAAAATACCGTATTTATAGACTATTTCCATACAAGGTACCACATGACCATGATAGTAAGGTGTATAAAGTGTGTTAAAAGTGAGTAGTATTTTAAGTAAATTGAGATAATTCTTAATTATATGGATAATTGGTTAATTATTGGTTTAATGGGAGATTAACAAGTTAATTAAAGAATTTGTGGATAAGCTTAATTAAGACATTTAGATAAATCTTAAGGGGACACTATCTTCACGTGGAAACAACATAAAATTAGGACAAAAAATCAAAATGATGACTCTTGGCCTAAAGGACTAGGTGGCATGTTAGAGAATTTTGGCAAATAATCCTTACAAGTGGGGCCCACAATCCACTATTATAAGAGGTCTTCTTACCTCATTAGGGGTGATGTTATGTTTGCTAAAGTAATGATGGAGCTTCAAAATAATTCGTAAGAAATTTCATAATACGATGGTCGCGTGAAATGCTAATTGAAAGAAAGTCCGGTATAATTTTTCTCAAGAATATCATATGGATTTTTCCCTACTTCGATCCGCCATTACTTATTTTTGCAAAGGAGAATCGGTTCAGGTATGTTAAGGCTATCCCTTCTTTATTTTGGAATGATCTATATGACACAAATGAAACGAGCAAATGCACAATTTCCATACATGACTCTATTCATAGAAATACTAGAGATGCTTATGTTCTTGATTCCCCATGTGTCATATAATTTTATCATCTTATTCATGGGTCTCAGAAAATACGTGAGTTGATAAAGTTTATTTTATGATATTAATCAAAGGCATAATGGTCTTATGACACTCCGAAAGATTTTATTGATGTACTTCTCATGCATTGCATTCATTTACATTGACCCATGACCATATGACGTTATATACACGTATATATGTATATGAGATATGAGAAAAGGTTACAGCGTTGTATACGCACCACCACCTGATCAGCTGGTATACGTTGATGATTTACCCATAGTGGCCGAGATGATATAATAGGATGCCCTAGGAGGCTTGATGATTTTATGAACACATGTAACTATGCACGACATGACATTCATACGCATATTCATGACACTATGAGTATTTCATAATTTACAGAGTTATTTAGACTTACATGTAGAGTCTTTTACTCCATGTTTCTCTCATGTCTATTATTTACTTATTTTCATTCCTTACATACTCAGTACATTATTTGTACTGACGTCCCTTTTACTTGGGGACACTGCGTTTCATGCCCGCAGGTCCGATAGACAGGTCGAGAGTTCTCCAAGTAGGCTATCGGCTCAGCGAAAGGTGTTGGTGTGCTCCATTTTCTCTGGAGTTTCTTATTTGTTCAGTATGATTAGGACATGTATTGATTAGTTTGGCGGGGCCTTGTCCCGACTTTATGACTTTTATGTACTCTTAGAGGCTTGTAGACAAATCTCGTGTACGTGAAAGATTGTATGGCCTTATTGGCCTATGTTCAGTGAACGAGTTATCATTTTGGTCTTATAGACCAGTATGTCATATGTATAAGTTCATTTTCTCTCATGCTTTACTCTTGTTAATTTACCTAAGATAGAATGATACGAAAGATATGTTACGTTGGTACTCGGTTGAGTAGCGGCTCATCGGTTTTGGTCGTGACAAAAGTAGTATCAGAGCAGGTCTGTCGTAGGGAGTCTACAAGCTGTGTCTAGTAGAGTCTTGTTTATGGGTGTTTCGTGCACCACACTTATAAGCAGGAGGCTACAAGGAATATAGGATTTTGACTCTTTATCATTACTCTAGATAGTGTGGTAGAGCTCACTTGTAAGAATTCAAGCTCCTAAATTCTATGTTATTCGTAATAAGACGATACCTACATCCAGAAAGACAGTTGGTAAGAGATATAGCTGTGGAAGAGTTGAATCAGAGGAACTCGATTTTTGCATCATGCTTATGATGGATAAATGTGAGGTCTTTATCAGAACATGTATGTACTAAGATGTGTAAGCTTCTTGTTAAGGAGCCCTAAGGAATGAATATCTATTCCCCTATGGTGAAAGGCAATGAGAGATTTAAAAGATAGATACAAGTTTGAACAAGTAAAAGAAGCAAGATGAAGAAGGGGAATATAAGACTTTTGAGTTATATTCAACAATAACAAAGGTATGTACAATTGGCCACACCCATCTCATTTATACCCTATCGGGGCTAACAGAAGTAGTGTAAGAGAAGGATGGATATCAGGATCTGACTGGGGTTAGAGTGACCCAAAATGGTGGATGGATCATTTACGTTAGTTGAGATTTCCGAAGGATATTGCAAATGTGCTAATATATCTACTTGTGAGACACCCAGATGGTGCACTCTAGAATATTTCAATTAGATGTACTAGCATGATCAAGAAAATTCAGAAAATAGGCACTGAAAGCCTGGAAGGGATAAAAACTACCTTAGTGTGTCTCCCGTCCCTAGTAGATCGAGAATGTTGAGCAAACCGAAGAACCAATGAATGAAGCAAGGGGAGCTAAAAGCAAAAGAATGTCTTGTTGAAGTTCTCAAAAGAAAGGGATAAGCAGAAATATTAGCAGGGAAATACGAAGAGAGATAAAGAAGCATTATGAGTTCTGTGATACATGGATGACAAATAATAAATCAAACGATGACATTATTACAGAATCTATAGTCAAGTGAAGGAAAAGATAAGAGGTGCCCGACCTTGAGACAAAAAAATAGTATAGGCCATAAATTCATATCCTCATTTTGAAAAAATAAGTTCGCAACTCTAACACGATTACCAAAAGGAAAAGTTAGACCCCAAAGTAATAAAAACCAGTATGGATTGGGGAACAAGATAAGCTAAACATGAATTAGGGACGGGGTGATTTGATAATAGTTAAGATTTAAGATCATGAGGATTTAAGATTTCGTTCCAGCAATAATATAATGGACAACAATAGAAGATTCATGACAAATTCAGAGAATGGTCATTCAGGCATATGCTTCCCTAAAGCAAGCAATGTGAGCAAAGTTATGTTTAAGGAACTGTGTGTGCAGTTACACTAGGTGTCACCATCGTGAGTAAGGAATTTTGTTATCCTTGGTACAAAAGGATTACTGCAAGGTGAGTAAGGGTCATCGATGATGTGAAACGACGTCAAAGATGAAGAGGTTAAATATCTATAGGTAGATCGTCGTAGCACTAAATCTTAGTACTCCCCTAAAGGGGGGAATATGGAGTGATGTGGCATTAAGACAAAATTAAACGGTTCTAGTAATTATGGAATGGTAAAGGAAGAATGCGATAAAAAAAAATTAAAAAGGGATGAGATTGCAATTATTCAAATACTACAGATATGCTACGATTCCAGAACATTATGCAAACATGACGTCAAGGAAAGGAAGTAAGGATCCCTGCCCGAGATGTTATTGATAGATAAGGAGCTAGTGCGAGATGTAAGTTAAGACAAAGAAAATAACCCATGAAATGTTTATATGAGAATGGGCCAACGAGTAGTTAGTAATTGATTCGGGAAGAGCCTAGTTATGGCTAAACAGGAGGTTAAAGATAAGTCAGCAGATCGTGCAAGATAAACATAGTAAAACCCAATATAGTGAATTCAACCTCGCAGTAAGGTCGTTGTAATAATTGAGAAATATTCAAATAGAAGTTGGGGTAGTTAAAGGTACCGTATGAGTATTATGGGAATAAAAGAGAGTTCCACTAGAAGACAGTCAATATATCAGCTTAGAAGCAACCCTACAAGCACAAAGGGCGTGGAGGTAAGTAACTACGGAAAATTATAGGCGGAGAATAACAGCAAAAATTTTATTGGGTATACGATGTGATAATCCCGTAGCTTTACAAGAGTCAGAGGGTCTTCCCTAAGTAAAACAACGAAAGACTAGCCGAGAAAATAAGGAAAAAGGCTTCAACCTAAGCCAAGTGACCTAAAGAGGAAATGGTCTTGTAACAACAGTCTCACAACAACACTGTATGAACCCCATAAGAAAGTGGCACCTATTGTGGCCAATATGTGTGGGTACTAAGATAAACCAAGTATTCGTGTAACAAGTGGTAGAATGACCAGGAAAAGCAATTGCTTGCATTTAAAGAAAGTTGAGAAGGAATGAAAGGAATTATTCGATCAATGATTGAGAAATAATTACATTATGAATGCAGCTAAGATTTCGGGGTATTATGCAACATATATGTTGACAATCATACAGTCGTAGAAGACTCTGGTATAAGTTAAAAGAAATAATTGAGTCCAGGTTACAGACAAAGGATTGAATTGTTAGATAATGGTATCATGAATATTCCATAGCGTCCATGAAAGGATAAAGTAATAACTAATGCCATGAGTCGCAGATCGGAAGATAGCTTAATCCTACATAAAAGTTGATCCTCAGAAGAGGAAACTAAAGAGTTACACTACTAAGTAAAGCAGGAGTCATTATTGTTGAACTCAGAAAATTATAGACCTCATGATTGAGAACATTGTAGGATCACTATTAAATATTAGAGTAGCCATATTCTATAAGGGCGTCAGAACAATACCAGCCTCATAAGAAGTCAGTATGAAGCTCTCATCGGATTATGTATACACCGTAGGTGCAAGTTTTATAATAAAGCTTCAAGTTATGGATGTAAATTATACCTATGTGGAAGGAAGGTCATGAAAGAGATACAAGATGTGATGCCAGATTTTAAGGTAAGTAAGTTAAAGGTGAACAACGTACGCGATACTCAAATGCAAAAGGTTGTGAATAGTCCATACTTTGGATAGAAGGATAGAAGCGCGGGGATTCAGTATCTAGCGGCGTCGTCAGTGGCATGTCTTTCAGCCTATGATTTCTAGGTATCGAGGAGCCTAATTAAGAGAAAAGAAGAGTTATAGACAATATGATCTCTCGCTTGATGTTCCAGAATAACATAAGGAGATCCATGGTACAAGCAAGTTGAAGGAAGGTTGCAAGTAGTATAGATAGATATGTGTAGGTCGCAAGCTAAAGTATGGTAGAGAGATAAGGTTTAGGAAGACAAAAGTAAGGATAAGAAAATGTGAGTGAGAAGGTGACGGGAATAGATAAGTTCTGGGGATTAAGCTCATGAAAATAAGAAGCTGATGGTTTCTCTAAGTTATAAAAATCTCAGTATAGCCTGAACAAACTCAAAGGAGTCTAAGACTAGTAGCATTTAGAAGAGATGGAATGATGCCGTGGTAGTAGAATAAGGGTGTAATTATGATAAATAAAGGATGACGTTTGGGCCTTCGATTGAGTAATGAGTTCATGAATTTTACATGATTAGAATACCCACATAAGGCGAATTACATTGGAATGACTATGGTATGAAATAGGGTTATGGAAGTACAGTATTTCCCCCAGGTGGGTCAGGAAAATCACTTCAAATTTTCCTCGATGCAACGTGAGCCCTACTGATTACGTAAGAAGTTCCAAGTTGTCAGTGGTAAAATGTAGATCAATATTGAGATGAATAAACAATGGATTGCCAAAAGTCACAAAGTATGAGATGAGATTAGGTCGCCATTATTAAGATGAACAGTAATGAGGGAGCATTAAAGCACTTGGATTTATACATATGGGATAAGCAACGAATGTAACCTGGAGTTTTGTAGCTAACCTTAATAAGGATAAATCGAAGTAAGCGTTATGGTATAGTATGAACTACCTAGGTGCAGTAAAGTCATACGGATGGATAAACGAAATAAGGTATAACAATATTCGTGAGTTCAACAAAGTGCCGAATGAAGAACTTAGGTATACCCATAGATTCCTAGAGGGACATGTTATCAAGCTCTGTATATGTTTACAAAGTGAAGCCTAGAGATTGGGTAAAAGCTGGAGGAAAAAGGAAAGAAGAGTCGCATAGGCGTATTTACAAGGAAAAAGCCGTACAGGATGCATGACAGAAGGTAGCAAGAGTTACGAGATTGGAAGAATCCCGACCATAGGCCGTGGTGTAAGAAAGGGACCTACATGTGGGAATACCCTGGACTTTGGATTTATTCACAGAACAACTGCCTAAGATGGAAAAGAGACTACTAAAGTAATCACAAGGACTATAGGCTATGGTAATGATAAGTTTATCATTCAACATTCGAGGACGAATGTTCCAAAGGGGGAATGATGTTACGCCCAACAGTATTACGTCGATGTTATGCTCCACAGTATTATATTACGACAATATTACACCCTATAATATTGTACATGAAATGGTCCTAAGATAATTGACATAAGTTCAAGGACAAGATTATTTGGAGATTATAAGTATTATGTTATTCCAAACAAATGATAAGTAAATTCGTGAGGGTGAGAGGGTAAGAGTCAAAGAAAATGAGTTTCATCGAAATTAGACAATTTGGGATAAAATACGGTCCAAGCTACAATACCCCATTTTTATGGACTAGTGCCATACAAGGTACCACATGACCATGATGGTAAGGTGTATAAAGTGTGTTAAAAGTGAGTAGTATTTTTAGTAAATTGAGATAATTCTTAATTATATGTATAATTGGTTAATTATTGATCTAATGGGAGATTAATAAGTTAATTAAGGAATTTGTGGATAAGCTTAATTAAGACATTTGGATAAAGCTTAAGGGGACACCATTTTCACATGGCAGCAACATGAAATTAGGACCAAAAATCAAAATGATGACTCTTGGCCTAAAGGACTAGGTGGCATGTTAGAGAATTTTGGCAAATAATCCTTACAAGTGGGTCCCACAACCCACCATTATAAGAGGTCTTCTTACCTTATTAGGGGTGATGTTATGTTTGCTAAAGTAATGATGGAGCTTCAAAATAATTCATAAGAAATTTCATAATACAATGGTAGCGTGAAATTCTAATTCAAGAAAGCTCGATACAATCTTTCTCAAGAATATCATACGGATTTTTTCCTACTTCGATCTGTCGTTACTTGTTTTCGCAAAGGAGAATCAATTCAGGTATGTTAAGGTTATCCCTTCTTTCTTTTGGCATGATCTATACGACACAAACAAAATGAGCAAATGCACACTTTCCATACATGACTCTATTCATAGAAATACGAGATGCTTATGTTCTTGATTCCCCATGTGTCATATAATTTTATCATCTTATTCATGGGTCTCAGAAAATACGTGAGTTGATAAAGTTTATTTCATGATATTAATCAAAGGCATAATGGTCTTATGACACTCCGAAAGATTTTATTGATGTACTTCTCATGCATTGCATTCATTTACATTGACCCATGACCATATGGCGTTATATACACGTATATATGTATATTATATGTATATGAGATATGGGAAAAGGTTACGGCGTTATATACGTACCACCACCTGATCAGCTGGTATACGTTGATGATTTGCCTACAGTGGCCGAGATGATATGATGGGATGCCCTCAGAGGCTTGATGATGTTATGAACAGATGTAACTATGCACGACATGACATTCATACGCATATGCATGCCCCTATGAGTATTTCATGATTTATAGAGTTATTCAGACTTACATGTCGAGTCTTTTACTCCATGTTTCTCTCATGTTTATTATTTACTGATTTTCATTCCTTACATACTCGGTACGTTATTTGTACTGACGTCCCTTTTGCCTGGGGACGCTGTGTTTCATGCCCGCAGGTCTGAATAGACATGTCGAGAGTTCTCCAAGTAGGTTATCAGCTCAGCGGAAGGTGTTGGTGCGCTCCTTTTGCTCCGGAGTTTCTTATTTGGTCAGTATGATTAGGACATGTATTGACTAGTATGGCGGGGCCCTGTCCCGAACCTTATGACATTTATGTACTCTTAGAGGCTTGTAGACATATGTCGTGTACGTGAAATATTGTATGGAATTATTGGCCTATGTTCAGTGAACGAGTGATCATTTTGGTCATATAGACCAGTATGTCATATGTATAAGTTCGTATTCTCTCATGCTTTACTCTAGTTCATTTACCTGAGATTGAATGATATGAAAGATACGTTACATTGGTACTCGGTTGAGTAAGATACCGGGTGCCCGACAAGGCTCATCGGTTTGGGTCGTGACATCACAATTGCGAGCTAGACCTCGCAAATGCGAGACCTGCACTGAACACCAAAAACCAACAACTCAAATTAGGCAAACTCATTAGAAACATGTCTAAAAAGCACGTGAGCCCCTTAGGCTCCAAACCAAATATCCACACAAATATAATAACATCATACGAACTCGCTCGCACGGTTAAAACACCAAAATAACACCTAGAACTACGAATCGGACATCAAAATGCATGTAATTTTCAAAGAAACTCAAGAACATCCAAATTCACAACCGAGCATTCGAATCCTATCAAATCAACTCCGTTTTGCACCAAATTTTGCGGACATGTTTTAAATAGCAAAAACCTATACCACGTTCCGGAACAAAAATCCGAACCCGGTAGCCATAAAGTCAACATACGGTCAAATTTCAAAAATCTTTAAATCTTCAATTTACTAATATTTAACAAATCAAGTTAGGGACTTCCGAATTTAGCTTTTGGCATACACCCACTCCAAAATCACAATACGGACCCATGGGGATCGTCAAAATACCGATTCGGGTTCATTTACACAAAATATTGACCGTAGTCAATCCAAGTTTCTTTTTTAAAGCTAAAATTCATATTTTCTTCAATTTTTCACATAAAATATTTTTGGAAAATGACACGGACTGTGCACGCAAATTGAGAAACATTAAACGGACCTAATGGAGGTTTCAAAACACAAAAACAAGGGCTAAAACTCAAAATGATCTATCGGTCATCACATTTTCCACCTCTAAAATAAACATTCGTCCTCGGGCGGACATAGAAAGGTACCTGGACTACTGAAAAGGTGGGGGTATCTACTCTACATATCGGACTCAAACTCCCACGTAGCTGCCTTGATCGACTAACTTCTCTACTGCACTCTAATAGAAGGATAACTCTTAGGCCTCAACTTCCAAACCTGCCGTGCTAGAATGACCTTCGGCTCCTCCTCGTATGTCAAATGCTTGTCCAATTGTCTGAAATATAATACATGGGAAGAATCATCATGATACTTCTAGAGCATGAAAACACGGAACACTGGGTGAACTGATGATAAGCTAGGTGGTAATGCAAGCTTGTAGGCACCTCACCAACTCTTTCTAGGATCTCAAAGGGTCCGATATACCTAGGGTTGAACTTTACCTTCTTTCCGAACCTCATCACACCCTTTATGTGAAACCCGGAGCGAAAAGCTCTCTCCAACCATGAATGTAACATCACGACGGCATAACGCTTGTACCTAGACTATGCTTTTTGAAGCCAATCCTGAACCATCTTGACCTTTTCCAATGCATCCTGAATCAAATCAGTTCCTAAAAACCGAGCCTCTCCCGGCTCAAACCAACCAACTGGCAAACGACACCACCTCCCATATACGGATCATAAGGAGCGATCTGAATACTCGATTGACAGATGTTATTGTAGGCAAACTCCACAAGTTGCAAGAATTGATCCTAAGAACCCCCGAAACCATAACACATGCGCGAAGCATATTCTCCATTATCTGAATAGTGCGTTCGGACTGTCCGTCCGTACGGGGGTGAATTGTACGAAACTCAAATTGTGTACCTAACTCACATTGTACAGCCCTTCAAAAATGCAATGTGAACTGCATGCTCGGATAAAAAATAATGGATACCAGCACACCGTGAAGACGAACAATCTCGCGGATATAGATCTCATCCAATTGCTCTGAAGAATTTGTAGTTTCCACCGGACTGAAATGCGCCGACTTGGTCAACCTGTCCACAATGACCTATACAACATCAAAATTTTTCAAAGTCCATGGGAGCCCAACAACGAAATCCATGGTAATACGCTCCCATTTTCACTCGAGAATATCAAGTCTCTGAAGCAAATCGTTGGGCCTTTGATGCTCGTACTTCACCTGCTGGAAATTTAAACACCGAGCCACTTACTCAACTATATCTTTCTTTATTATTATCCACCGATAATTTTTCCTCAAACCCTTATATATCTTGGCGGCACCCGGATGAATGAAATATTGCGAACTGTGGGTCTCCTACCGAATCAACTCACGAAGCCCATCCACATTGGGTACACAAATTCGACCCTACATCCTCAACACCCCATCATCTCCAATAGAAACCTTCTTGGCATCACCGTGTTGCACCTTGTCCTTAAGGACAAGCAAATGGGGGTCGTCATACTAACGCTATCTGATGCGCTTATACAAAGAAGACCGAGAAACTATGCAAGCAAGAATCCGACTAGGCTCTGAAACATCTAACCTAACGAACTGATTGGCCAAGGCCTGAACATCTGATGCTAGCGGTCTCACACCAACTGAAATATATGCAAGGCTACCCATACTCACAGCCTTTCTACTCAAGGCATCGTCTACCACATTGCCCTTCCCGGGATGATACAAAATGGTAATATCATAGTATTTCAAGAGCTCTAACCACCTCCGCTGCCTCAAGTTGAGACCCTTCTACTTAAAAAAATACTGTAGACTTTGATGATATGTGAATACCTCACACGAGATACCGTAGAGATAATGCCTCCAAATATTCAATGCATGAACAATGGGTGCCAACTTTAAGTCAAGAACATGATAATTCTTTTCATGAACCTTAAACTATCGAGACGAGTATGCAATCACCCTACAAGACTGCACGAGCATTGCACCAAGCCTTATATGTGATGCGTCACAATACATAAATGTAGGATCCTGAACCTACGGGCAATATCAACATTGGGGTTGTAGTCAAAGAAGTCTTGAGCTTCTGAAAGCTTAACTCACACTCATCAGACCACCTGAATGGGGCACCCTTATGGGTCAATCTAGTCAATAGGGCTGCAATAGATGAAAACCCATCTACAAATCAGCAATAATATTCTGCCAAACCTAGGAAGCTCCGAATCTCTGTAGATGAAGTAGGTATAAGCTAGTTCTGAACTGCCTCAATCTTCTTAGGATCTACTTAATGCCCTCGGCAAATACAACATGTCCCAAAGAGGCAACTGAATCCAACCAAAATTTGCAATTTGATAATTTGGCATATAATTGACTATCTCTCAGAGTCTGAAGTACAATCCAAAGATGCTGCTCATGCTCCTCTCGAATGCACGAGTAGATCAAAATATCATCAATGAAGACGATCACAAAAGAATCCAAATAGGGCTTAAATACCTAATTCATCAAATCCATAAATATTGTTGGGGCATTTTTTAAGCCACATGACATCACTAGAAACTCATAATGCCCATACCGGGTCCAAAAAGCTGTCTTAGGGACATCCAAATCCAGATCTCAAATCAATCTTCGAAAACACTTTGGCACCCTGAAGTTGATCAAATAAGTCATCAATCCTCAGCAACAAATATTTGTTCTTGATAGTCACTTTGTTCAAGTTCCGATGATCAATACACATCCTCATCGTACAATCTTTCTTCTTCACGAACAACACTGGTGCACCCTAGGGCGAGACACTAGGTCTAATGAATACCTTATCAAGCAAATCCTGCAATTGCTCCTTCAGTTCCTTCAATTTAGGCGGGGCCATACGGTATTGTGAAATAGAAATTTGATGAGTGCCCGCACCCAAGTCAATATAGAAGTCGATATGTCTGTCGGGTGGCCTACCCGACAAATCTGCAGAAACACCTCTCGAAACTCACGCACAATCCGTACTGAATCCATGGAAGGAACCTCCATGCTAAGATCACAGATATAGGCCAAATATGCTAGACACCCTTCTCAACTATATGCCGAGCCTTCACATAAGAAATAACCGTGCTAGTAGAATGACCAGAAGTCTTCCTCCACTATAATTGAGGCAACTCTATCATGAATAAGATCATCGTCTTGGTGTGATAGTCCAATATAGCATGATAAGGTGAAAGCCAATCCATGACCAAAATAACATCAAAGTCGACCATATCAAGAAATAGGATATCTACACTAGTCTCAAGGCTCCCGATGGAAACCACACACGAGCGATAAACACGATCTACAACAATAGAATCTCCCACATGTGTGGAGACATATACAGGATAACTCAAAGAATCACGAGGCATAACAAAATATGAAGCATAATAGGATGACACGTAGGAATAAGTAGAGCTAGGATCAAATAGGATTGAAGCATCTCTATGGAAAACTGGAACAATACATGTGATGACGGTGTAATATGACTCTGCCCTATGGTCTATCTAGAAATGCATTAATGGGACCATCCGCACCACTCTGACATCCGCCTCTCGGACGGCCTCGACTTCTAATGGCCCGACCTGCACCTCTAATGGTTTGACCTCCACCTCTAGCAGCCTAACCCCCACCTCTAGCTGACTGCACGGAGCGGTGAAGCAACCGGTTCCGGAACCATGACACGATAGCTCTGTTGTGTCATGACACCCTGTGACCTAGGGAAAAATCTACTAACGTGCCCGGGATCTCCACAACTATAACAATCCCTTGGCTACTGTGATTGTTGAACCTGGAACTGGCCCTGTAGACCTGAATAACCACCCTGTTAACTCTGGATCAGAGGTGCACTAATAAGGGTTGATGGTGCACTGTAAGCTAGCTTCTCAAGATGAAACACATAAGAACTACGACTAACCGAAGTACCGTAGGATGCCTGAAGTGCTAACTGAAACATCATGGGAGGGTATCCCCTACCAAATGAATCCCTTCCTCCAAACGGGACAACACTGAAACTACTAGAATGACGAGGCCTCTTCTCAGATTTCGCCCCTACCTAACTATAAACCATCTCGATCCGTTTAGAAATCTCTTTGGTCCACTGGAAAGAAATACCATCTTCGGTATCCTTGGCCATCTGTAGCCTAAAACAGAAAGTAAGTCCATTAATGTATCTCCTCATTCTCTCCCTCTCAGTAGGGAGTAAGATAACTGCATGGCGAGCTCAATCCACAAATCGGGTCTCATATTGTGTAACAATCGTGCTACCCTACTGAAGGCGCTCAAACTGCCTCTGGTACTCCTCTCTCAGAGTGAAAGGAATAAAGTTATCCAAAAATAGCCGTGGAAACTGATCTCAGGTAAGTAAAGGTGAACCAGTTGGTCTAGTCAGCACATAATCCCGCCACCATCTCATGGCAAAACCGGTCATCTGGAACACTGCAAAATCGACCCCATAGGTCTCAACAATACCCATGTTGCGCAACACCTCATAGCAACGGTCCAAGTAATCATGTGGGTCCTTAGAAGGTGCATCATAAAAGTGAATAGGGAAGAGCTTTGTGAACTTATCCAATCTCATCAATCCCTCAGAAGACATCATGGGCCTCACCCCGGTCTATGCTGCAATAACAGGCTGAACTACCATAATTGGATGGACTGTTGGAGTCTGATATATGGGAGCTATCTGCTTCAGAGTGTGAGTAGAGAGAGTCAGTACTCCTCCTCCAGGTTGAGAGACAGCTGGTGCCATCGGAAATGCACCGTTCTGGGCCACACTCTAAGGCCCACTAAATGGACTAGAGAATTTTCAAGCACGGGAGTGGCTATAAATCCCTCCGGAACCTGAGTGGTTCTGACTGGTGCAGTATGAGCTGGGATCTCCTCCTCATGATCAATCTGAGGCTCCACTATGGGTGGTGCTTCTCGAGCTCTAGGCTGAGCTCTACCTCTGGCTCGACCTCGACCGCGGCCTTTACCGCTGGTAGTAGCTGCAACAGGGGGCTTTGGCTCTTGTCTGACTATAGATATTGTGCACGTTCTCACCTTCTGCAAGAGAACAAGAATGGAATGATTCAAACATCTATGACACAATAAAATTGCATGATATGAGAAAGAAAGAAATGAAATTTTCCTAAAACTCCATATCCTCTAGAAGATAAGTACAAACGTCTCCGTACCGATCCTCAGACTCTACTAAGCTTGCTCATGGCTAGTGAGACCTAAGCAACCAGTGCTCTTATACCAACTTGTCACGACCTGGAATCCTAACCTCGGGGTCGTGTTGGCGCGTAACATCCACTTTCTAGGCAAGCCGATGTGAAATAGATAATTAACCAATTTTAACAGTAAAAAATAATAATGGTATTCAACTAGAAATTATGCCAAACCTAACATAGTGCGAATAAAACCACGTGATACTAACTAGTCCAAGAAATCCGGAGTCATGAGTACACAAGAAACTAGAAGTCTACAAACACAGTCTGAAATAAATACAGTTGTTCGAAATAGATAAACACTAAAAGTAGAAAATGGAAGGGGACTTCAAGTTCTACGTACGCTAGTAGATCTACCTCAAGTCTTTGAAGTGAATGTGATCCGAGACGACACACCTCAAGCGCTACTGGGACCAATACCGGTATCTTCACAAGAACTGCAGAAGTGTAGTATGAGTACAACCAACCCAATGTAATCCGTAAGTGTTGAGCCTAACCTTGACGAGGTAGTGATGAGGCTATGACAAGACACCTACGTAAAATTGCTGTACAAGTGTGTATAAAGTAGCAAAATAACAAGAAATGACAGAATATTAATTGGAACGGGACATGCGAAAGGGGAAAATTCATAAAAGCGGAAAGTACAAAATCATGAAATTACATCTTCTGAACTAAGCAACAGTATAACCAAGTAATCACCAAAATCAGAAATCAAATTAAATAGTGATATGAAAATGGCATGGCATCACTCTTCGTGCTTTTACTCTCGTCCTCACCATGTAATATCAAGAATATAATGGCACGACATCACGCTTCGTGCTTTTACTAATCGGCATGGCATCACCCTTCGTGATTTTACTCTCAAATATCTCAATATGTGATAATGAATGCAAATAAGACACGCCAACAACCTTCGTGCTTTTCTCTCTTCCTCACCAAGAAACAATATAAATCTGAATAACAAAAACACGGAGGGGAATAATTTCACTTCAAATATGGTGCCATGATATCAAACTTCAGATTCCAAAATATTCAACATCTTTAAAATAAGCAATAAATACAAAATGAATAATTAAAAGAAGTAAAAATCTAAGCTAAGCATGGATAACATAACTAACGAAACAATATAATGCAAAGAAACAATTTCCACCCGCATAGTTTAACCCAATGACACCACATAGGTACTCGTCATATCACATATATATTGTCCCCACACATAACATACGTTGCAAATAGACCAACAAGTCATAATCCCTCAAGTAAAGGTTAACTCGAGGTTCAGACCAAAACTCGATTATCCATTTCCCCCGAGCCCAGTTATGTGATTTGTTTCGAAATCCGACCTCAATTTGAGGTCTAAATCACAATTTTACAAAATCCCCTTTCTACCCAAATCACTAATTTTTATCATGAAAATCCTAGATTTGATGTTGAAATCACATGAAAATTAATGGGTTATTGAAAAGGAAATGGAATTAAGTTGCTTACCAATGATTTGAGGAAGAAAATTCTCTTGGAAAATCGTCTCTAGAGTGTTTAGGGTTGAGAAATGGTGTAAAATGAGCTAAATCTCGATTTTTCCTCTTTTACCCAATTGCGGATTTCGCAATTGCGAAGTCAAGTTCTCAATTGTGAACATTGCAAATGGGAGACAAGGGTCGCAAATACGAATACTGCCTTAGAAGCCTAGAAGTTACAAATGTGACATTTAGATCACAAATGCGAAAACTCCACCATCGAAAATACATCCAGAAACTTCACAAATGCGAAGCAGACTCAAATGACCTGTGATCGAAAATGGGACCACTTCCTTCGCAAAAGCGAACGGCCACAATTTTCAAAATCGAACAAAATCCTCACAAATGCGAGATTCACCCTGCCTAGCCCATGCTCGCAAATGCGAACAGTTCTTCGGAAAAGCGAGGCTTGGAATTGAGAGACAAAACTCACAAATGCGATACTTGCAGTGAACCCCAGAAACTAACAACTCAAATCATGCAAACTCATCCGAAATGCGTCTGAAACTCACCCGACTCCCTCAGGATCAAAACCAAATATGCACACAAGTGTAATTACATCATACAAACTCGCTCGCATGGTAAAAGTACCAAAATAACACCTAGAAATACGAATCGGACATAAAATGCATGAAATTTTCAAAGAAACTCAAGAACTTCCAAATTCACAATCGATCATCCGGATCGTATCAAATCAACTCCATTTTGTACTAAATTTTGCAGATAAATTTTAAATATTAAAATGAACCTTAACCAAGTTTTGAAACTGAAATACGAACCCGGTAGCTATAAAGTCAACCTACTGTCAAACCTTGGAAATCTTTAAACCTTCAAATTACTAGTTTTCAACAAATCAAGATAGGGACTTCCAAATTCAATTTCGGGCATACACCTAAGTTCAAAATCATGATATGGATCCATCGAGATTGTCAAAATACCGATCATGGCTCGTTTATGTAAAATATTGACCGTAGTCAACTCAAGTCATTTTGAAAGCTAAAATTCATATTTTCTTCTATTTTTCACATAAACTTTTTCCGGAAAAAGACACGGACTGCGCATGCAAATTGAGAAACACTAAACAGAGCTATTTGAGGTCTTGTAACATGGAAATAAGGGCTAGAACTCAAAATGACGTATCGGGTCATCACAATAAGCACATGAGAAATCTATTTTCACTTGCTTATGGTACTGAGGCACTAATTCCAATGGAAATAGGAGAACCAATCCTAAGGTTTGAACATACAAATGAAGTATACAATAAGGAAGAACTTTGTACGAATTTGGATTTGACAGAAGAACAAATGGAAGCATCTTTGATACGGATGGCAGTGAAAAAGCAAAGGGTTGAACGATATTACAACAGAAGGGTGAATCTTTGATATTTCAAGATTGGGGGCTTTTTCCTTAAGAAGGTGTTTCTACAGTACGTGCAGGGAAATTAAGTCTAAATTGGGAAGGACCATATCGAGTTCGAGGCACTGCTGGAAAAGGAGCATATGAGTTGGAAACCATGGACGGGAAAGTGTTACCTTCAAAATGGAATACGGTATACTTAAATAAATACTACTTTTGAGAAAGTATCACGGTTAGGTATCTTAAATATCATTACTTATTTGCTCTTTTAAATTTTAATAACCATGTTAAATGATAGAAAAAAATCTAGCCCGAACCAGATGATGATACTAGACCCAAAAAACATGCGGAATAATTAATTAATTTTGGTCTAGGTTACAACATTCTGATAGGAAGGGTTAAGCAGTCATCATCTAAAAAATGACCCTCGAGTCTCGTGTGTATTTTCTTTTTCAAGGAAAGGATCATAGAGGGAAGTTGATCCAGTGTTCAAGTTTTCATACTTCAAAACTCAAACACAGGGGGAACTATGCATATGGAAGAAGTGAAGCTCAAATGCACAACCCAAGGGTCAAAGAAAAAACTTTGGAGAAAATTTTGAATTTTGAAGCTCAAAGATTGAATGAGAAGTGAAGAGCTAAAGAATCAATAGAAAACTCCCAAGAGCTATTAGGTTAAGGCTACAAATATAGTCACAAAATAACTATACTCGTATCTGAAAACATGCTATAAATAAAATAGTTATGAAAATGATGTACATGAATATTTATTTTTAAAGTTCAAATAAAACTTCTTTAAATTACTTTATATTTCATGTTTTTATACAAAAATGAAGATATGATGTCATCTTCACCAGTTTCGTTCATATAAAAGGGCCATCACTGTGTGTGTTTATTCACGGCACATTAAATCGTTGTTCTACTTAGATAATGAAGAGAAAGCTCGGAAGGAAATGAGCAAAAAACATACATAAAATATACTGAAAGTTAACATTGATATTGGTAAAAGTTTTGAAAGAACAAATTAAAAAATACATCCAAAAATATCAAAGAAACACCAAAAATTATTATTGAAAGAGAAAACCATGGAGCATCTTGAGAATGAGCAGAAGGATCAACTTCGGTACTAGAAGACGAAGGCTGGGGATCAAAATGATTAGCCCCTGAGCCGTCTTTGCTTAAATCATCCTTGGAACTTTCTTCCTCGGGGGTAGAGAAACTTTGACGTTGATGAGTATTTTCAATTGCAACCTTAGCCCTGGCAATCTCAGCTTCGAGATCAAAGCCTTCTTGGATAGCCTCAGTTAAAATTTCAAGACTCGTGTTCAGAAAATCCCAACTCACATCCAGAGTTAGTTTATCCTTGAGAGCCTCATAATCTTTCACTAGTTATTCAACTTTAGCCCTCAGTTATTCTTTTTCAGCCTCGACAACTTCAAAAGAAACCTTCAAAGGTTCAAGAGTATCTTCAAGAGACTTAACCTTGTTAGAAGAGGTGCAGAGATCTTCTTGGGTTTGAGTCAATTTTTGAACCAGATCACCTGCATATACTTCTTTTTTATTCAGAAGTTCTTTCATGCTGTGAATCTCCTCAGTGGCCTTTGAATGCTGCTAAGAAAAGGTGGCTTCCATCCTATCTTTTTCCTTCTTATCCTGATTGGCAGAAGCTTTCATTACTACTAACTCAACAGTAGTGATCCTAAGTTGTCGCTCTAAGATCTCTTTTTCACCCGCCAATACATCTTTCTCTAACTGGAGGCTCTATAATTTCTGTTTCTAGTTGTCAGCTTCCATACTCAACTCTACAACTTGTTGTTTGGTCTAAACCACTCTCCTCATTAGCTCCATACCTGCTAGGTTGATATGAAGAAAGTTAAGGGAAAATCATTATAAACATAAAGAAACAAGAATCAAAATATGTAGGAGAGTAACAACATACCTTTAGAGTAGAACGAATAATATCATTCATTAGAGTGGTAAAAGAGTGGGATTCAAGTTTTTCCCTCTCGAGGGGTCAATAAAGGATTCAACCAAATGTTGGCTCGGTTGGATTTCTTCATGAAGTTCATGCCATCGGGGACTTTGATTATAATTTGCTTCATACCTCTCCCAGCGGAAGGGACGTCTTCATCACAAGGAACAACAACGGGAGTAGCAACAGGAGCAATGGGGCTCATAGGAAGGGTCACAAGAGGTGGCTCTTCAGAAACGAAGCTAAACTCTTTTTCTTCACCCTCAAATCCTTGAGAAAAAATCCTTAACATGGCTTGAAGAGGATGTTCAAGGTAACATCAACATTATCATCCTATGAAATTTCTAGAGGAGCATCTTCAAGCTCATCGACCAAGTGAAAGGGCATGGAGTCTTAAGGCTAGTTCTGAGGAGCATTGGATTCATCATCCAAGACAACGCGCCTCCTGACTCGAGGCCTCTTCACTATGGATCCTTCATCTTCTTCCTCTTCATCAGAGGCACGAGATTATTTATTATTCCTTTTTGAAGATGACACATTCAAAATTCTCTCCTGAGCAGTGTTTATATCGAGTCTAAATGTAGTAGCAGAAGCAGGACGGACTCCGCATACTACAAATAGAGCAAAAACATACTGTGAGTTTTAACTTTCCACCCGACTTTTGGGATAGAAACTTGCATGATCTTTGCCCCATATGAGTAGCAGATAACATTCTTTATACCCAATCACGAAAGTCGGGAAGTTCACGGAAAACTTCCATGATTGCTGAAAAATAAGAAAATATGAGCAAGAAAATTAGTATTTTAAAGGATAAATAGCATCGTGAAGCAACAAAGGGAAATACTCATGTGTAAATTCCCACTTCTCGGGAAAGGGCATATTTTCTTATCCCACTAAGGCACGAGTAGGGACAACCACGAACTAAGCATATTAACCTCGGTCACGATCATCTTCAGAACTGACTAAGACTCTCTTTCTTCTTGTTGCGAGTGTGAAAACACCCTCGCGAAAAAGCTTTGGGGAATACAAATGGAGGAGATGATGGAAAGAGAAAGGGTAAGAAACTAAACCCAATAAGTAGAAAAGGCAAGCCATTTCTCTCCATATTATCAGACCTATCTACCCGAGGAAAACATTGAATTAACGACAGAACTCTATAATCACAGGTTCAATAGGAGTTTTGAATCCGAAAGTGAAAGGATAAGTTTAGACGAACAAACAAACCTCGCGGTGAGTGGTTATTCCGTTGTTGGACTAGGGGCTATGATTGGGAAGTCAGTTTCCCAATGACATTCCCGTTGTATTAGAGGGAGAAGGCCAGAGTTGATAAGAGAAAGATAATGATCAACATGGTTGAGTGTTGTTATGGAAGAAACTTCTTTCTTCCATGCTTCACAGTCAGATTTAAAATAAAATTCTTGAGTAATGATCTCTGAAACTAAAGGTTCAGACAATGGTTCATTTTGATCCCAAGCTTTGTAAGAAGATCTAGGGGTGGATGTGGAATTATCTTTGGAGAAAGAAACTTTGAAGGAACAAGAAGGTTCAGAAGGATTTTTATAAGAAGAGGTGGTGCTCTGGAAAGATATGGAACCTAGGCTACGAAGCCTACCACCTATATTCCTAGTTCTGACTGGATCTATAGAAGGAAGAAGTCCATCCACTATAATAGCACCAAGAGGATTTGCCACAGCCCAAAATCCATCTAGCCGTGATAGAACCTAACCCAACCCACTTGTTAAGTCAAATAACAGTCAACACAACTCGAATAAAAATATTATTAGTGAAATAACTAAAATTTTCACACAATAACTCAAGGATTGGTAGTACAAGTCATGAGCCACTAAGACTAGATTTACAAAGCTGGTATGAAATAAATACAACATCTGTTTGGAATGTACATAAATAGAATTCGAATCAAAAACTACCAAGGAAAAGTGGTAGCTATATCCAGAAGGCAGATACGTCTTCAATCTCAGCGTCCGTCATTTACAGCATCATAGCTCCAAGATCTGCACGCAAGGTGCAGAAGTGTAGTATGAGAACAATCGACCCTGTGAACTCAGCAAGTATCATAACTAACCTCGACGAGGTAATAGAAGCAAGAATTATAAATGATACTTACCAATCACCTGTACAGTTCATAAATTACAACAAGTACATAACAATAATATGATGTTCATGAATTCACAAATAAAACTAACTTGGTGCACACAATTTTCTTAAGGTACTCTGCTCAGTCAACAATCCATCATATAAGGAAGATATGCACATAAATCAGCTAAACAACCTAGAAAATTTCAAGTAAAGATAAAATGTAGTAAGTAAATTTAAATTCGTTCGAATACAAGTCTGACTTTACTAATTACATCCAATCCGACTATGAATGGATGTTTCAAAACTCAATTATTCACTTTAGAAAAATATTGACAAAAAACCCTAATTTCTCTTTTAGATCCATTAATCAAATGCCAAAGACAAAGATGGAATAATGTAAAATAATCAAAACCGAGTAAAAAATACTTAACTCAAACCAAATTGTAAAAATCCGACTCCAAAATCGCCCAAATGCGAGACCCCAAACTCAAGATGTAATCAAAATAACTCAAAGTCCAAAATAGAGTACTTATATGCACTACTCAGGTAACCTCTTCGCGACCTAGTTTTATTTTATCTTTCCTAGCCATAGAAATTAAATTAATCTCGAGATCTAGAAACCTATCTACATGCCTAGCATTAAGCAAAAGAAATCTCGTTAGCCCTACAATAGAAACTATTACCTCGACTTGGATTGAAAAGAAGAACTTAGGACTTTGGACCCGCATCACGATCACGAAGAACAAAGATGAAATCTGCCAAAATACACTTTGTGTTTGCGTTACTGACCTCGCGAACACGATGACCATAGATACCAGAACTTCGCCGAACGAGCCAACTCAACCGTAAATACGAAGACAAAAGCCCCCAGATCCCACACTGAATCGTGATTACGAACCTTCTCCTGTGAACGTGATGGTCGATCCACTCAAGCTCCATAAATGCGATCCTCCAGTCACGAACGCATAGAGAAAAAAATACCCAAATCCAGATTACACATCGCGATCACGATCTCCCTCACGCGATCGTGAAGAAGGAAAAAGAGCATCAGAAGAGTAGAGAAACCAACAGCTCATGCAACCTTCGACATGGTTCGAACCAATCTGAAACATACCCAATACCCTCAGTAACCAAACTATAACACAGACCTACTCGAGGCCTCAAATCACACATAACAACATCAAAACCACTATTCACACCTCAAATCGAGCTTAATGAACTATTTCAAATGTCCAAATTCCAAAGTTACGCTGAAGACGTCTAAACAACTTGGAATCACCTCAAATTTTGCACACAAGTTTCAAATGACATAATAAATGTATTCCAACTCCCGGAACAACAATATGAACCCGATAACATCAAATTCAACTCCCAGCCAAACCTATGAACTTTCCAAACCTTCAAATTGCCAATTTTTGTCAATTAGAGCCAAAATCTTCTAGAAATATCCAAATGCAGATTGGGGAATACGCGCAAGTCCAAAATCACCATGCAGACCTAACAGAACCATCAAAACTCTAATCCGAGGCCAAATATACAAAAGTCAAACTTGGTCAACTCTTTCAACTTAAAGTTTTCAAATTGAAAATCATTCCTCCAAATCAATCCCGAACAACTCGAAAACCAAAACTGACGATACACGCAAGTCATAATACATCATATGAAGCTGCTCATGACCTCGACCACCTAACTGAATGAAAATGCTCAAAACGACTGGTCGTTCGTTACATTCTCCCCTACTTAAACATACGTTTGTCCTCAAACTTGCCAAGAGTCATTCCAAAAACATCAAATCACCATATAAACTCACCATACATATAACCATGGGTGATCCCACGTCACCCCAATAAATATATGCCCGATTACCCAATCTAACTGAACATCCTTACTTAACCTTAGTCCATAATGCTTAGTCCAACATCAGGAATACATTATAAGACCAGATTCTCGTATCTATATACTCTATAAGTCTGAACAAGATGTATCAAGACATAACCATATTCCAAATATAATCACATGATACCCCACATAACTCAGATACCCAGAGCAATAACTTTGGACCACAATAGCATCCCACTAACAAGCCCAATACCGGCAGCAAACATATCGAATAAAACCTTGTTATAAGCCTTTGTACACTGTCAATGATGAGAAAAAAATTCGCAGATTATCATAACCACTCATTGAATCAGTAAGTAGTGGAACTCTCTCGCGCCATAAGAACAACTACCAAATTCTAAGATGACTTCTAAAATTATTCTTCCAAACATACTTTAATCAAATCTTATTGCCCTCATTTCAGGTCCAATAACCTCATCTCATCCATTTCAAGTTGCTCGACCAACATGCCAAACCAATACCACCTAGAGCCATATACCATGCTATCCATGCACCATACAAGCAAAAACTCGATTGTATCCAATAATGGAAGGAGAATCAAATGAGGGAATGTCCTACAAGATCAAGGTATACCACCACAAAGTGCAAAGATATGAACCGATCACACAAAGGAGAAACAAAACACACGAAGAAATAACAAAGGATCATATCCCAACACAACTCCACTGCGATGCGTGACCCAGTTCGAACATCGATCCACATGAAATACCTCAAGCCATGATTCTCACAATGAACAACCATATGCATATCAACAACGGACATGTGAAGTGCATGACCATAACCATGGAGAAATTGATAGCACAATATACCACCAACAGGAAGGTCATACTAAGGCGCCGTCAACCATTCAACACCCAAAGTTCCATCTCACTCAAATTCTTCCACAAGGACTAAACATAACCGCATCATGTGTATAAATAGTCAACAGTCTCACTACCCATAGTAGTATAGAAGAGTAACCCATGGAACATATCAGACACGAATAAGATTATCCCTAACCGAAAGACACACACCTCAATAATATCTGAGCGGAGTAAATAAATCTGACCTAATATAGAATACACATTCTCATTAGGTCTTCCAGTAGCCTTCAAATAAATTCCAATCCTCCCGAAATAGGTAGATAACCTCCGAAAAGTTCCCAAAAACTTATCCAAAACACATACAATCAACTATAAACCTCTTATCATACCTTCACAATCTGCAACCAAGGAACAATCTGCTTTTGAGAACCCCCTTAGTCCTCAAACTCCTAGAATACAAGAATCTCTATGTCCTCCCAACTCCACCACTCAAATGACTAACACATCCCTCATACACAATCATCTCACGAGAAATATTTCTATAATTCAATCAACCAAGTGATTATCGTAATACCAGTCAAGCTTTCACAAGTCAAAACACAATGCATATTCAGAATGGCACACTCATCTTATGTAATACTAGATAGTGCTTGCATTCTTGTAAGCATCCAAATCCATCCATGCTGTCTTGAACTTATGACCTTCCCTTCAAAACTGAACTCTAACCTCGTACATGCAAACTTTAATACCACATGTCGTGCCACATCTATCATTCCATCATATGAAAACACGAGCACCCCATTATCAACCCTGAATCCCAAACAGGATACACATTCATCCACAAGATACCTTTCGCTTGACCTCTGTCCAAGAAGAAATCACAACACACAACATACTCCCCATGCCTGTCGACACATCCGTCCTAAGCCTTGGTTGACAACATTGAGAAATCTTCGAACCCATTTGCACGTAACCAAGTAATTAGAACTAAATCCCTCTAACTCAACCAAGTCATAAAGATTGTACATCCAAGAGTATTGTCACAAAACACCAATAGAGGCTTACCATACAAAAGGAACCGATTACTTCTATTGCTATGCTGCTTCAACCCACTACCAAGCTGACATATTTCTACGAGTCCCTCTCGACTTGCCTTCAAGTTAACACTTATCCTTGCCAGTACACTACGACCTTAACCCAAAGCTCATCAAAAGAGATCCTAGCATGAAACCATGTCATCTTATATCCCATAAGCCACCATATTTCCTCTTAAGCACCAAAACAATACCGCAACCGAGATAACCACTCTGAAGAGACCTTTCATGAATTTGAAGTTGTTTCCTTAACCTCTTTGATACTGAAATGTAGAATCATTAATGATATAGAAATATTGCAAGTCCCGACACCATCCAATGCAAATCTCAGATCTTAGCTATTTACAAATCCGGAAAATCCTCAAATACCACATATGAAGCTTGAACTTATAAGAACCTTCTCGAAAGACATCCACTCTGCTCTAGTCTCAAATGCACCGCCCATACGAGCCAAATTATTTATGCTCTATTAGCATATAAATACCTTAGGGAGAAACCTCATCTTAAGCAACCGAGCAAATCCCTTTTCCTTGCACACTAAATCCACCACGAATAACAAACGCAATCATTCCAAGATTTCCAATATACCCATAAAGTATAGCACATCATGCATCCATAAATTTCCTTACTCGAGTCATCCTCTAGGTCAACCTTTTCAAGTCATAACTGATTCACAAGTAAGTATCATACCAAATTAATATAACACATGACCATGCAATCTAATCGTCGATAGCAGATACCCCTACTTGGCTCGAAGCCATAGAACATACAATGTACTCCAACTAAATCCTTCATAAGCTCATGTAGCACTAACCCTAGAATACCTCAAATCTTCTACTCAGCGCATATGCATCCTCATGACAGCCGTGCAAACCCCCTTCAAGCGATCCAAACTGAAATTGTGTTTCACACACATCGCGCTAGTAGAAAGAAAACTCTCCACATAAACATCATAAGGATAACATAACTTCATAACACCCCACAGGAGATAACCCACATGATTAGCCTCAAATTGGAATCTCCCTACGCTCTATCTTGGTCACCAATACCATGCAGTCACCAAATCCTCCGAGTCTCAACTCGTTAACAAGACATAAGAATCTACTTCATTCCTAAAATAAACAATTGAAATTTCCCTAACATATTCATAACTCGAGATTGTGCAACACATCAAGACAAAATCAATCATCCATAATCCTTTTGCATCCAAAGAAAAATTCTTCTTGTCACTTCTAAGCCATTTAAAGACATTTCGCAGTCATATCATACTCATTATATAGCTATCCAACCACTCACTGAGCTATCTATCCAACTCTCAAAGACGCTACTAGACATATAAGTCCAAAGCACATACTCACACAATTGAAAATACCGAGCCCAAGATGCAGTATGAACCTGGCCTCAAGTCCTCCAGACTGGCCTATCCTATAATAGAGAAATCACATCTCGCACCTTATCCAAGACACAAAAAGCCATCGATGCACAGTTGACACCAAGTTCTCAACATAACATACGAGTGGAACGAAGTAATTCAAAGAGATACGCTTCAAGATGAATCAATGTCACACGATAAGGAAAGAAAAATGGGAAATTTCCCACATGCCCTATAGCCTCTCGAAGATACGTATGTACATCATCATCTCGATCCACAAGACTTTATTAGACACATGCACATGATTCGTAGAACCTATGAACCTATGGTTCTAATACCAACTTTTCACGATAAAAAATCCACCTAGTCGTGAGGACACCTAACCCAACCTGCTAGGTAAGCTGTCACGACCCAAAATACCTAACCTGTCGTGATGATGCCTATCGTAGAACTAGGAAAGTCGAGATTCTCAATATGCTTTCAATGTATATAACAGAAGTGAGCTAAAACATTTAGACTAACAGAAGGTTTACATAATCACGGGGTAAATACTCAAAACACAAGTGCGGAATAATAGCCCGACATCGGGGAGTAACTAAGTCATGAGCATCTAACAACAATCTAGAATAAATATCTACTACAGGTTGTGCAGAATGCCAATACAAGAGAAATAATAGGATAAGAAGGAGGACCAAGGACTGCGAACGCCAGCAATTATCTCGTAAGCCTCCGAAAGTCAGCCCGCGCAGGAACTCAATGACCGCTAGAACTATACACACCTAGATCTGCACATGAAATGCAGGGTGTAGCATGAGTACAACCAACTCAACAAGTAACAAAATTTAAGGAACTGAGAAGAAGTGACGAGCAATGAAAATACAATTCATTTCAAAAGTTTTCAGTAAAGAGTGAATATGCTTTCAAATCTGGTGGTTTAAGTAAAATCAGTTCGAGCTCAAGTAAAACAGCTATGAATCTTCCAGAATTTCAAAAATAACAACAGATAACAACTAAGTGCAACAATAAATAAAAGTAAGTACAACATCTCAAGGAAACAGTCACTCAACTCATCTCAAAAGCTCATACTCTCGGCTCTCAGCCCTCAATATACACTCTCAATAGGTACATGCGCTCACTGGGGTGTACAGACTCCAGAGAGGCTCCTTCAGCCCGAGCGTAATATTGTTGCAGTCTTTCAGCCAAGTGCTATATTGTTGTGGGCTGCAGCTCGACCCAATACTGCTGCAGTGTGCAGCCCAATCCAATACTGCTGCGCTGTGCAGCCCGATCCATAATATATATATATATATATATATATATATATATAGCCCGAAGTCTTGTTGCAACGTGCAACTCGATCCTTATACCTTATCTAGCTCACAGCTCGGCACTCAGGACCTATATCAGTCACTAGCCTCTCCGGCCTCTCAGGCTCATAGAATATCACAAAAATCACCCCAAAGAGAGAATACAACAAGTATCAACAAGAAATGGGGGGGAGCTGAGGTATAATACACAAGAAAGACGGTGACTGAGTACAACGGAAATTAGCAGTCAATTCAACAAGTAGTCGACCGTTGCGGGTCCCAACAGTGATATCATATGGCCTAAGCATGGTTTCTAACATGAAAGGCAGTCAATCACTCAAAACAAGGAGAAACAGGTAATAATAATGGACTATTCGACTTTACAGTCTTACGGGATGGACCAGGTCTCAATCCCTCACGGTGCACGCTCACATGCGCGTCACCTAGCATGTGTGTCACCTCCAAATATTCATATCATACCAATTCTCGGGGTTTCATACCCTCAAAACCAGATTTAAGATTGTTACTTACCTCAACATCATAGAAATCCTACTCTGAATGCCCTTACCTCTCGAATCGGCCTCAAAATGCCCCGATTCTAGCCACAAATAGTTCGAGATAATCAATATTAGCTAAAAGGATCAAATCCTTAAGAAAACTACTAAAATCTAGCCCAAAATCCAGAATCGGCTCAACCCGAGCCCCCGGAACCACATCTCGAAACCTAACAAAAGTTACAAAACCTGAAGATTGGTAATACAAGTCATGAGCCACTAAGACTTAGATTTACGAAACTGGTATGAAATAAATACAACATCTGTTTGGAATGTACATAAATATAATTCTAATTTAAAACTACCAAGTACAAGTGGTCCGGAAGGCATGTACATCTTCAGTGTCAGCTTCCATAATTCACATCATCACCTCTCCAAGATCTACATGCAACGTGCAAAAGTGTAATATGAGTAGAATTGATCCTATGTACTCAACAAGTTCATAACTAACCTTGACAAGGTAAAAGAAACGAGATATATAAATGATACTGACCAATCACCTGTAAATTTCATAACTTCCAAAAAGTATAGAACAATAATATGATCCATTCATGAAATCACAAATAAAACTACCTTGGTTCACGCAATTTCTTAACGTACTCTTCTCAGTCAACAATCCAGTATATATGGAAGATATGCAAATAAATCAGGCAAAAAACTAAGGAAATTCCAAGTAAAGATGAAATATAGTAACTAAATTCCAATCTGTTGCGTTGCGAAACCCGATCCATATAGAAATCACAATACGACTCTAAGGCTCACCATCAGAATCTCAATAACCGAACCAAATCATTAATCAGCTTTCCTAATACCGACATTAACTTGAAACTCATTGGTTTCTCAAAATCCTCGTGTACACTATCAAGAAGACACATGAGAGGTTCACTCTAGGGGGGATGGATCCATATTCACACGCTGCACGGACAACTCACGTGCTATCATATCACAATCCGCCCAGTGTGGTCACATGCTCAATATTACGGATCCGCCCTGTTACACCCCATGTTTTCGTACCTGAGAGTAAGCCGTAAGTCATTTGATGTAAGCTCAGAAATGTGATTATCTTTTAAGGTACATAAATTAAGTTAATAAAATTACCTTGGAGGTTAAAAATATTTAATATCATGAATAACGAGTACCAAGAGGGTTGGAAATCGTAGAAGCTAAACCAATTGAAGAAAATAAGTTTCGTCGAAAGTCGACAAGTTTGGAATGTTAAAACATGTACTTTAGGGTGATACTATGGTTCTTAAAATTATAAGGAGGTTATTCTATGAGTTATTTTTATCGTGTGATAGTCGTGTGCTACGTTTTCAAGTCAAGCAAGTTTGGAACAAAAATTGGCAAAGGTCTTCACAAGTTACATTCATAACGTGCTGAAATTTAGGTCACATTTAACTGAGATTTTCTCCAAATATACTTGGAATTATTGGATGATATACCCACAAAATTTAATATCTATGATTCTAGTTTCCAACTCATTAAACCATTTATTTATACAACGTCATAGTAGAGAGATATTTGTGTTTTAGCGAGACTGCGCAAACAACTCTCTATGGGATCCACATAGGCGGTTTAGATATGTTGATATAAATAAGACGCCTCAAACCCGTTTTAACTCATTAATTTTCATTATATTCAGACCCTATAAACCTAATAACACTCTATCAATTTTATCTCATGATCCAATACCCAAACAAAGGGCAAACCACACAAATCAAGTGTCGGGAATCCCGTCGCTCTAGTAAGTTTCTTGTTCTTCTTGTTGTTGCTGATTTTTGGGTGGTTACAGCTTGTGTTGGAGGTTGTTTTAAGTGTTTTATGTTCTGTAAAATAATCTTCTATGGTTTTCATATCAACCCTAGGTTATTTCATGTCTTGCAAATGGATTACACCATATTTTAACATCGAAAGTTAGTTTTAGTGAAGAATAACACCTCTTCGATGTTGTGTTGTCATTGAGGATAGTTGTGGGATGTGTTTTGCTGAAATTTAAAGTTTATGCTACTGTTTAAGGTGATTATAATAGCCTCTTAATTGTGCTTAAGATTTCTTGTATGTTGGTTAAGTTGTTAGGATAATAAACTACAAGATAATACTTGGATTAGCTTAAGTCACTTCTATGGTGTTGTATTGCTATTGAGGGCTGTTGTAAGCTAAATATAACATGGTTTTCGACTTGAATCCACTGTAGAAGGTAATTATATTGCGTTCTTGTTTTTTCTTAAGATTATCTTAACATTGATTAAGTTAAATGGATGGACTAGACATAAACTAGTGAATAAAGTTTCTAATTGAGGATAATTGGAGTTGTGGATTGTTTTCGTTGTTATAAATATATGGTATAAGGTTGGAATCATTGATGAATCAATTCATTATAATGTTAATGATACTATTATGTTAAAGTAAGAAATCTACAAGGGGTGATATGGATTATACCGATTCAAATCATGTTTTCCGCTCAAAATGATTGTTGAACTAATTGGAGAGCTTATTGTGAATTATATTGTTGTTTTTTGGGTTTTTTGGTGACTTTTGGTAACATATGGGATGTAGTTAAAACAGGGGAGGTGCTGTCCGTTTTCTTGTAGAAATTGGTTTTGAAATATGATAGTTACAAAGCTTAAATGATGACGATGTAATCGGGTTACTCATTGTAGACGTAAGAAGATCATAATGAGCTTGGTTGACGATTGAAGAGAAGATTACAAAGGTATGTTTGGGAACTTCCTTCTTTCTTTTGGCATGATCTAAAGTTAAACAAACGTACACGATATGCTAATTCATAAAGGATCTACTCCTAGAAACTAAGGTTGTCCATGTTATTCTTTCCTTATAAAGTTATTCTAATCAAGTATGTATGATCCTTGAATCCTACTGAGGTTCATATTGATGGTATAGATGTCCATAATGTTAATCGAAGGTACAACTGCCGTACGTCACTCTGAAAGGTTTAGAGCGTGATTCCATGAGTCCAGCATGCATTATATAGTATCTATTTTACTCTATTGAGCCGCGCTATTTTCGTCCGGGTACGACACCTATTGTGCAACCATTGATCAATTGGGTTTACCGAGCTCCACATGGTTGGGTACGATTCTACCGAGCCTTATGATGGTCGGGTACGTTTTTACCGAGTCCTCTTCGAGGTCGGGTACGATATGATGATGATTATAACCACATAGGTGTATGTTTTTAAAATATTATGTATATATATGTATCATGAATTTCATGTCATTATCTCTCAGAGGCATTCAGATTCTACATGTTGTATCTCCTATATCTCTATTTACATTACTGTCCTTATTTTTGATTTTCTACCTTAAATACTCAGTAATTTATTCGTACTGACGTCCCTTTTGTCTGGGGATACTGCATTTCACGTCTGCAGGTCCTGATAGACAGGTTGACAGTCCTCCTAGTAGGCTATCAGCTCAGCGGAAAGTGTTGGGGCACTCCAGTTTCTCCGGAGTTGCCTATTTGGTCAATATGATTTGGACATGTATTGATTGGTATGTCTCGACCTTTATGATATTTATGTACTCTTAGAGTCTTGTATACAGATGTCAGGTATATGGATATTTGTATGGCCTTGTCGGCCTATGTTTTGAGTTTACAAATGATCATGTCAGCCTTATAGGCCCGTATGTCACATGTATTAGTTTCTATATCATGTTAGGTCATCCTATGTCTAGCATTCGCTTATGTTTTATTTAAGCTATGTCATGATGACCCTTTTGGCACATTTACACATTATAGTATGATAGAAATATATGTTAGGTTGATACTCGGTTGAGTAAAGTACCGGGTGCCCATCACAACCCTCCGATTTGGGTCGTGACGGAAGTTGTATCAGAGAAGCTTTATCCTAGGGAGTCTTCAAGCCGTGTCTAGTAGAGTCTTTCTAGATCGTGTGGTAGAGCTCATTTGTAAGAAATCAAACTCCTAAATTCTATTATTCATAATATAATGATGCATATATCTAGAAAGACAGGTGGTAAGAGATTAAATATGGCTGTGGAAGAGTTGAGTCAGAGGAACTCAATTTTGCATCATGCTTATGATGAGTAAATGTGAGGTCTTCAGCAGATCATGTGTGTACTAAGATGTGTAAGTTTCTTAACAAGGATCTCTAAGGCAAGAATATCTATCTACCCATATGGTAAAAAGAAATAAGATAATCAGAAGGTAGATACAAGTTTCAGCAAGTAAAAGAAGCAAAATGAAGAAGGGTACGAGGTACCTAGTTAATAAAGATTATCAGTATTTATAATCCAGGCAGAGAAATATACGAATTTTGAGTTACTTTCAATAGTAAATGAGATTTCTACAATTGACCATACCCATCTCAATTATGTCCTATGGGAGCTAACATATATAATTTAAGAGAATGATAGGATATCAGGATCTAGCTGGGGTTAGAGTAACCTAAAATTGTGGATGGATTGTTATCATTATCTAAAATTTTTGAAGGGTAGTGCAGGACATGGAGATAGTTCTCATTGGGAGATAGCCAGATGGTGCACTCTAGAATAATACAGTTGTATATGAATGCTAGAATGTTCAGAAAGTTCAGAAGATAGGAACTGTAATCCTAGAAGGGATGAATATTTACCTTAGGATGACTCATACCCCTAGTAAAGAGAAAATGTTAGTCGACTCAAGAGACAATGAGATGGTGCAAGGGTATCTAAAAGAGAAAGGTTGTTTTGTTGAATTTCTTAGAATAAGGTAATAGACAAAGATATTAGCAGGAGAATAAGAAAAGAGTAAATGAAGTATTATGAGTAAGATGTGATAAATGAGTGATAATGGTGAATCAAAATATGACAGGATGACAGAGTCTATAGTCAAGTGAAGGAAAAGACAAGATGAGACATGCTTTGAGACAATAGAAGTCCTCGGATTAAACCCATCACAACAATAGAGCTGATGGTTTCCATAAAGTTATAAAAATCTCTGTATAGCATGAGTGAACTCAAAGGAGTTTAAAACTAGGAGCATTTAGAAGAGATGGAATACTACCCTAGTAGTAAAGTAAGGGTGCAATTGTGATAAATGATAAGAGGATGATGTTTACGCCTTTGATTGAGTAATGATTTTGAGAACATGGATTTGATGAACTGCACAGGATTAGAATACCCCTGTAAGATGAATCACATTATGATTCTATGAAATACGGTTATTGAAGTATAGTATCATCCCTAGGTGGATCAAGAAAATCACTTCAAATGTTCCCTGATGCGATGTGAGCCCTAGTGAAAATGTATTACATGAGAGGATTCAAGTTATAAGTAGTAGATTATGGATAAACATTAAGGTGAATCAACAATGGATGGATAAAAGTTCCAAAGTATAAGATGAGATTAGGCTGTCATTCATAAGATGAACAATAATGAGAAAGCATTAAAGGACTTAGATTTATACATATAGGATAAGCAGCGACATCGTAATCTATAGTTGGGTTAAAAATCTCGGTAATAATAAAGTCAAGCAAGTGTTATGGTATAGTATGACCCACCTAGATTTAGTAAATCCATAAGGTAGATAATCGAGTCTATGAAACAAGATATATCAATAGTCGTAAGTTCGACAAAGTACCGAGTGAAAAACTTCACTACACTTATAGATGCCCACAAGGATAGCTTGTCGAGTTCTGTATATGTTGGCCTAGAGATTGGCTAAAAGCTGGAGGAAAAAAGGAGAAAAGTGTCGCATAAGCGCACATACAAGGTCAAAATTGTACAAGCTGCATGAAATAAGGTAGAAATAGTTACGAGATTGGAATAATTTCGACCACAAGTCGTGGTGTGAGGAAGAGGCCTAAAGAGGGGAATGCCCTAACCTTTGAATTTATTCACCAAACAGCTCCTTATATGGAAAATAAAATATTAAGTATTTGTAAAAGCTATTGTTTAAGACACAAATAAGTGCATTAGTCAACATTCAAGGACGAATGTTCCAAAGAGGGAAATGATGTTACACCCTATATTTTCGTACCTGAGAGTAAGTCGTAAGTAATTTGATGTAAGCTTGGAAATGAGATCGTCTTTGAAAGTACATAAAGTAAATTAATAATGTTACCATAGCGGTTACCAATATTTCAGATCATGAATAACGAGTACGAAGAGAGTTGGAAATCGTAGAAGCTAAACCAATTAAAGAAAAGAAGTTTCGTCGAAAGTCGGCAAGTTTGGAATGTTATAACATGTACTTTAGGGTGAGACTATGGTTCTTAACATGATAAGGAGGTTATTCTATGATTTATTTTTGTCGTGCGATAGTCGTCTGCTACGTTTTGATGTCAAGCAAGTTGTGGAACAAAAGTTGGCAAAGGTCTTCACAAGTTACATTCATAATGTGCTGAAAATTATGTCAAATGTAACTGAGATTTTATCCAAATATACTTAGAATTATTGGATGATCTACCTACCAAATTTAATATCTATGATTATAGTTTCCAACTCATTAAACCGTTTGTCTATACGACATCGGAGTAGAGATATTTGTGTTTTAGCGAAACTGTGCCAATCAGCTCTCTATGGGACCCACATAGGCGGTTTAGATACGTTGATATATATAAGACGCCTCAACCACATTTTAACTCGTTAATTTTCTGTATATTCAGACCCTATACACCTAAAAACACTCTATAAAGTTTATCTCATGATCCAAGACCCAAACAAAGGGCAAACAACACAAATCAAGAGTCGGGAATCCCGTCGCGCTAGTAAGTTTCTTGTTCTTCTCATTGTTGCTGATTTTTGGGTGGTTCTAGACCGCGTGGGAGGTTGTTTTAAGTGGTTTATGTTCTGTAAAATACTCTCCTATGATTTTCATATCAACCCTATGTTATTTCAAGTCTTTCAAATAGATTACACCATATTTCAACATCGAAAGTTAGTTAACACATCTTTGAGGTTGTGTTGTCATTGAGGATAGTTGTGGGCTATGTTTTGATGAAATTTAAATCTTCTACTGGTTAAGGTGATTATAACCGCCTACTAATTGTGCTTAAGATTTCTTTTATGTTGGTTAAGTTGTTAGGATAATATACTACAAGATAATACTTGGATTAACTTAAGTCACTTCTATGGAGTTGTATTGCCATCGAGGACTGTTGTAAGCTAAATATAACATGGATCGACTTGATTCCCCTGTAGAAGGTAATTATATTGTGTTCTTTCTTAAGCTTAAGGTTATCTTGATATTGATTAAGTTAAATGGATGGACTAGACATGAACTAGTGCAAAAAGTTTCTAATTGAGGATAATTGGAGTTGTGGATTGTTTTCGTTGTTATAAATATATGGTATAAGATTGTTGAAGTAATCAGAGAGCTTATTGTGAATTATGTTTGTTGTTTGGGTTGTTTGGTGACTTTTGGTAACATATGGGATGTAGTTAAAACAGGGGAGGTGCTGTCTGTTTTATTGTAGAATATTGGTTTTGAAATATGAGAGTTACAATGCTTAAATGATGACGACGAAATCGGGTTGCTCATTGTAGATGTAAGAAGATCATATTTAGCTTGGTTGACGATTGGAGAAAATATTAAAAAGGTATGTTAAGGAACTTCCTTCTTTATTTTTCCATGATATAAAGTGAAACGAACATACACGATACGCTAATTCATAACTGATCTACTCCTAGAAACTAAGGTTGTCCATGTTGTTCTTTCCTTATAAAGTTATTCTTAGAAAGTACGTATGATCCTTGAATTCTACTAAGGTTCATATATATGGTATAGATGTACATAATTTTAATCGAAGGTGTAACTACCTTACGTCACTCCGACAGGTTTAGAGCGTGATTCCATGATTCCAACATGCATTATATATAATATCTATTTTACTCTACCGAGCCACGCTATTGCCGGATGGGTACGACACCTATTGTGCAACAACTTATCAATTGGGTTTACCGAGCTCCATGTGGCTGGGTACGATTCTACCGAGCCTTATGATGGCCCGATACATTTTTACCGAGTTCTCTCCGAGGCCGGGTACGACATGATGATGATGATGCCCATAGAGGCATATGTTTTTAAAATATTATGTATATATATGTATCACGTATTTCATGTCACTATCTCTCAGAGGAACTCAGATACTACAGGTTGTATCTCATATATATCTCTTTACATTATTGTTCTTATTTATACTTTTCTACCTTACATACTCAGTACTTTATTCGTACTGACGTCCCTTTTGCTTGGAGACACTGCCGATAGACACGTTGACAGTCCTCCTAGTAGGCTATCAACTCAGCGGAAAGTGTTGGTGCACTCCAGTTTCTCCAGTGTTGCCTATTTGGTCAATATGATTTGGACATGTATTGATAGGTATGGAGGGGCCCTGTTTCGACCTTTTGTGATGTTTATGTACTTTTAGAGGCTTGTAGATAGATGTCAGGTATATGGATACTTGTATGGCCTTGTCGGCCTATGTTTTGAGTTTACAAATGATCATGTCAGTCTTATAGGCCCGTATGTCACATGTATTAGTTTCTATATCATGTTAGGTCGTCCTATGTCTAGCATTCCCTTATGTTTTATTTAAGCTGTCATGATGACCCTTTTGGTACATTTACCCATTATAGTACGATAAGAAATATATGTTATGTTGGTACTCGATTGATTAAAGTACCGGGTGCCCGTCGCAGCCCTCCGTTTTGGGTCGTGACGCGCTCGGCGTGGTCACAGGATCAATATCATAATCTGCTCGGTGTTCAATGCTCAATATCACAATCCGCTCGGCATGGTCGCATGCTCAATATCACAATCCATCCGTCGTGGTCACGAGCTGTCAATCAAAACCATATCACACATAAAGAAGATATACAAGAATACATGTACATGATCAAAATCAAATTTCATACTCATAGACCGGTATAAGTGACATTCTAAGGTTTATGCATGCGCAAATTATGCTATCATAGCTCAAATCGGGGAACTACATGACAAATATAGATATTATCGGGTTCAATCTGGAGATTAACCTCTATGTAGCCTCAAAACATGGCTTAAATATCTCACAACATGGGTATAAATATAAGAATCATCACATCATGAAGCTTAGCAATCAATCCAAGGTACATCTTAGCCTAAACACTACCCGTAGCATGAAAAATACCCCGGTGCACGCACATGGGCTCAAACCCACACACACGCGCTACCCATATCACGTAGCTATCACAAATAACTCAGGCAACTAGTGCCTCAATCAAGTTTAGGTAAGATACTTACCTCAGCAAAATTAATACTCTAGAAGTGCCATTCCGCATGAATCGACCTCCAAACGGCTCGAAACAAGGCAAAAGTAACTCAAACATTTCAAATAATGCGAAAGGAATCAAACCCAAATGATAAAAGCCGAATCTTTAATCAAATACTCATAGTCAACAAAAAATCCAACCGGGCCCTCACCCCGGAACCCGACAAAACTCATAAATTCCAATAACCCATTAAAATACAAGTCAAATTATACTAATTTCATCCAATTTCGACTCCGAGTCGATGTTCAAACTCAATTATTCACTTTAGAAAAGTTTCGACAAAACACCCCAATTTATCTTTTAAATTCATTATCAAATGCCAAAATCAAAGACGAATCATATAAAATAATCAAACCGAGTCAAAAATACTTACCCCAAACTAAATCGTGAAAATCCCCTCCAAAATATTCCAAATTTGAGCTCCCAAACTCAAAATGTGATAAAAACAACTCAAAGTCCAACATAGAGTACTTATATGCACCGCCCAGGTAAATCCTTCGCGATCGCGGGACCCACTTCGCTATCGCGAAGAATAAAGATGAACTTTGCCAAAATACACTTTGAGTTCGCGTTACTAACCTCGCGAATGCAATCATCACAGATACCATAGCTTCGTGAACGTGCTAACTCCACCGCAAATGCGAAGACAGAAGCCCGCAACTCCGACGCTGAATCGCAATCGCGAACCTTCTCCTACGAACACGATGGTCGAACTACTCAACCTCCACGAACGAAATACTCACGCGAATGCTTAATGGAACAACAACCAGCTCCAGCTTATACATCGCGATCACAATCTCCCTCACGCGACCCTGAAGAAGGAAAAGCAACACCAGAAGATAAGAGAAACCAACAACTCATGCAACCTCCAAAATGGTCTGAAATCAATCTAAAACACACTTCAGCCTCTCGGGACCCCGTCCAAACATGCCAACAAGTACCAATACATAATACAGACCTAATCGAACTGTCACGTCGAACTGCACAACCGCAAAAAGCCTAAAACGCCGCTGCAAACTACAGAGTGAATCATAACAAGACACGTGTCTCGAGAATTAAATGTAAGAGATGTACGTCTCTTCGCTTATTATGTGAATCATAATTATATCGAAGAGGCGACAAAACATTTCCACCATAAATGGACTTACCACATCCTAAATATTCAGTTAAGAATATTCAAGAAGTGGGGGACTATCTTTATTGGTGAAAAAATAAACTCGCCACGTGGACTAATGCTATGTTGACAGGTGGCATAAGAGTAAAAGTATAAAGAAGAATGAAGGTTAGAGAAGGCATGAGAAAAACATCCACGAGGTCGCTTACAAAGATACCGTGTCTGGTAGCTGGAAAAGAAAAATTAGGCGCGAGATGAATAATTAAAGAACACGAGGAAGGAAAATTCATTAATATCCACGAAACGAAAAGAAATCGGCATAATTCTTTGATTGTATGCAGTTAACTATTATTACCATAACTGTTATAAATTACCCAAGTAACAGGTAATTAATACTATAAATATTAGTAATGGACGAGAATTAAGTAGCGCAAATGATTTGAATATTGTACCAATTATATAAACCTACTTTACCATATATCGTACGATCATCAAGGAATTCATGAAATTATGCAGTCAATCAATTATATTTTGTTCTCTGCTATTTGTAGAATCTTGTTCTCTCTCCTCGGAAGGAAGCTGCAATTATGAATAAGATTTCTTTTTTCTCATTCTCTCAATATTTTGTTTTCATTATTTATTATTCATCTATAAGAGGAGAAGTGAAGTAAAATTGATTATTAAAATTCTGAGTTATTCTATTATTTGTTTTTACCACAAAAACTATTTTTTGGTTAAACCAAATTTGTTTCGTTACCAAAAAATCTAGTAATATTTTCACTTTCCATTTACATATTTTTTATTTGGCGTAATGGCTTCCTGGCCACTTAAACTTGTATCGGTTTGTAAAGCCGATATATGAACTTATATTTTTTCCATTTGAACACTTCAACTTGACGGAATGAATACTAATAAACACTTTCTGTTGAATGTATTCGTCAATCGCTTTGACATGAATGCCATGTCACATGTTTGGTCTTTATTATATTACATGGATTTGTGGTTCCTATATTATTAAAAAATATTAATCTTTAAAATTATTAATTTCCTTTTCTTCTCTTTTTTCTCCACCATACACAACCAATAGTCCACCAACAACTCCAAACCTCAGCCATTTTCAACCACCATCATCTTTTTCCTCCTATTTGGAAGCTTCATATTCAAATCATAATCACCTACCACCGAATCACACCCTCCCTCCTTCACCCACCTTTTCCCAGTAAAATCTATTGATGTTCCACCAATCTAAATCATCCAAAAAGCCAACAAACATTTATTTCACAGTATTTCACTAAATGCCATCGATATCAAAACAACCTAATTTTTTCTCAATTCATCTATCAGCTACAATCTACTAACTAGGTGTACTATAGAAAAAAGAAAGAGAAATGAAAAAGAAATAAGAAGAGAAAGGGGGGTTGATGGCAATGAATAATGAATGGAGGTACTGGTAAAGAGGAATCGAGGGAGGTTGGGACGAGAAAGGTGGGTGGAGACTAGCAAATAAAAGAAAAGATTATTGAATGGAGAAGAGAAAGGAAAAAGAAACAGGGAAGGGGAGCGAAAGTAGGATAGAAAATAAAAGAAATTTACAGGATGAGGACGGGAGTTTGCTTAGGAAGATGAGAGAGGTGGGAGGGGAGTGGAAAAGAGAAGAGGAGAGGGAAAGGTCTATTTTTTATTTTTCTTTTTTCTTTCTTATTTATATTTTATTCTATTTCTAATATTTTTTTAATAAAAATTAAACTATTCACGCGCCTTGGCAGCGTGATTTGCACACAATTTAGCCATGTCAGCTATTGCACTTCCATATAAGCTTGGTCAATGGTCAAATGTGTTTATTAATATTCACTCCGTCATGTTGAAGTGTTCAAATGAGAAAAATATAAGTTCATGTATCTGATATACAAACTGATACAAGTTTAAGTGACCACGAGGCCATTTGGCCTTTTTCTTTAGCACAAATTATATATGTCACTAATGAAACTATTCTGGTTGAGGATGAGCAACAAGAAAGGACTCCTCCACACCATATAGCCACACATAATCTACAACGTTCACGAGAAAATTCACATGTCAGATCCGCAAATCGTAACACTGGACAACAACATGAGGAACAATCAAATGAACAAGATAACTTGAAGTAAGTTATCACGCATCACTTTAGTGAAGCTTTGCGTGGTTTTGCAAGTTGTTTACCGAGTGTGTTGTTCAAGCGACTCCACAGTTAACACAACTATGGAAAATCCTCATTTAGGACTTGAAAAATCGGGAAGTGGGGACATAATTCTGGAGTCCGAGGGTCAAGTACGCCAAATCCAAATTATTCTATTATTTTCTTTGACCACAAAAATTATTTTTTGGTTAAATACTCATCCTCTTTATACCTTTTTTATCACTAGTTTTAATGCGCGCGAGGCACGTGTTCCTTATATCAATGTGCCCAAACTTTTAAAAACCACGTAAATATTGAAAAAATATATTTGGGTTGTAAAATAAAACCTAAGAAAATAAATCATAAATTTATAAAAATGGTAAATATCAAATTATTGTTCCTATTTAGCTAACTCGGTGAAGGAAGAAATCATATCTTATAGAATTATCCAATGTTTATGGGTTGTAAATATTAATGAAAATGTGTAAAAGCAAATCAAACTAAAAATATATTGGCACTTAAACCGACTTCACCTAAGAAAATAATAAACTAATTGCATGCATATTCTTGAAATTGTATTTGGAGTTATAATATAAATTTAAAGTTATATTATAGCTAGACATTTGAAGTTAGAATATATTGTGATTATCATACTTGATATTGAATTGGATCCATATGCAACAATGATAATAAAGTAAATTATCATTTGAAGAACTCAGGTATTGCAAAAGGAAGGGCCCCACCATGATTTTTAGCTTCCCATCGACCCCTGGCCAGGTCGCTCCATACGCGCTCAGTGTGCGGGCAGGTCGAATCAAACCGGCGAACCCAACTCCAGAGATCCTTAACCGCATCGGGATACCACGCGACAACTGCATCATCAAAAGGAGTTAGTTCAAAGGGAAGTTGGTCTGAAGGGAACTGAAAAAGGCTCGATTAAGGTATTAACTTACAATTCATATTTCATTCCTCAGGGAATGAAATCCTTTCGAATGGAATCAAATCTGAGGTCCTAACTCGAACAAATCGGCTCATCCACCCTCTATCCTTGTTTTCACTGGTACAAGCAAAGAAAACCTTAGTAGCTCGACATTGGAGCTTAATCAAACCACCCCGATAAAGTCGGGGACTGTACATTCTAATCAGGTTGTCGAGGGTAAAAGGCATTCCCTCGACCATATTTGCAAAATGTCTAATCGTGTAAACAGTATGCCAAAAAAATGGATGGATCTGGTCGAGCGTCACTTGATATCGCTTGCAGAAATCGAGAACCACAAGGTCTATCGATGGCGAGGACGGCTCTACCGGGCCTAGGGTAAATATTGGTGTATACACTAAAGAAACCGGATTTGTGGGTTGTTATGTCCTCCTCACGAGAGAAATTTTCACCTGCACCACATATTCCCAACGACATTCGGCCTTCACCTTGTCGATGTTTGTTATTATGCTAATATATCGGGATATGGGTTCACACCGTCCCGACTTCGAAGAAGGTTTGTCAACCTTAAAATAAGAGGTTGTTTTGCAGGGCCCGGGGATGCATTCCTCGAGACTTGGGGGTACTCCCGCCTTACCCTTAAAGGAACGTGAAGATGATGAGGCTTTATCATCTCGTGGAATGGTTTTTGAGGCCTTCGTCATTCCTGCTGAAAGATTTCAAAGGAAATGAGGGAGAGCTGATCAAGAAAGGGATACAAGAAAGAAGTAATGAGAGCTCTTTTTAGAAGAGGTCAGAAGAAGTAATGAAAGATAAGGGGTAGGAGAAGGAGTACTTATAGGGGCCATCCATGTGCATTGGGGGAAACCACAAGACAACCGACCGCCGTAATAAGTTCGAGTTTTTTCAAGAACTGTGCAAATGTAGCTTTTTGGGTATCTCTCCTATCACACTAGTTGCTTACATGACACAACTGATAGGCTGATGAAGGCGTCGAAAAGTTGGTGAATTCAAATCGTTTCTTGTCTTTCCATTCTAAGAAACGCGAGAACTATCTGTATACGGCAAAACCAGCGAAGGCCGATTTTAAGGTTTCTACAACGTTCCGAGCCTCGACCTCGATTATATCGGAACAGGATCCAAAGTTAAACCCCGAGGAACATTCCTCGAGGAATGTATCCCGAGGGATCAATGTACCTCGAGGCAGAGTAAAGATCGAAGTCCATCATGTAAAAGCGGGAAATTCCCAAAGGACATGTGGTTAAGGCTGACCAAGTCTGCAAAGATAGTACAAGTTCGTACCGTGACATTAAATAGTTGTGCCAGCTGTTTATCTTTGTAATAATACTTGTACTATGTTGGGTTCCCCCTCTTACATATAGGGGACCCTTGTCATTTTGTATGGGACATGATATTCAATACAAAAACAATAACATTCTCTGTTCTCTAACACAAACATTCTTTACAATTGTTCTATTGATTTATTGCCTTTCATTTATTGTGTCCATTAATTGTTCTTCATTCATTACTTGTTATTGATCATAAAGAGGTCGTCTTCGAGGCCTTCAATACTGTTGTATCTTCTTCGACCGCCCTCTGTCAGGCTCTCGAGCTCGATCTCAAGGCCTATTTCGACCAAGCTCGAGACCCCGTCTCTCAACTGCTCGGTTTGCACAATCTCATTATCCTCCGCTCTTATATCAATTTCTTACGTCTCACTTATCATCTATTGCCTAAACAACTGGTATTAAAATAGATCACATATTTTTAGAACAACAAAATCAAATATAATTGTAATTACCATTTTCACGGTACACATATAGTTTGGAAGAGTCTTGTTATTTTACATGTTCAAATAAGGAAATAATTTATATAATGTTAGATTTTAATTGATTTAGAAACCCTAAATATTAGGATTTTCTATATGGTTCAAACAAGGATAATATATTTTTTGTTCTCATTTTACGTACGTGTTATTGAACTTCTGTAGCAAATCAAGTTATTTTAGGATTCAATAAAATTGTAATAAATAACTTTTAATAATAACTTTGAAGAATGAAGAATTCAAATAAGACATTTACAAATTTAAAACTAAAAGGAAAGTTTCTCATAATTACTAATTTTATTAGTAGAAATGGAAACTTACAAAACTATGTAAAGTTGAAACAGAAAGGGGGACTCAAGTTCTCAATGCACTTAATACCAAAATAAATATTGTTTAAATAGCAGTAAATTTTTCACAAAATTCATAAAAAAATTCTATTTATATTGTGTGTAAATTAAGAATCACATAGAACAAGAGAAAACGTCATATAAAACCGGGTTGTTTGTTAGGAGGTATTAAAAAAAATAATGCAAGCATTAGCTTTGTGCATTACTAATCTTTTGGTACAATTTTTCAACATATATAATACATCATATTTGGTATTATCTTATGAATAACTAATACATAGCAAACTATAATATTAGCAATGCAAGAGTTTTTTTTACTTGTATAAACATGGCTAAAAACATAATTGCCCCTCAAATCCGTCAAAACCTATTTCATATACTTTTCGCCATATTTTATAAAGTTTTATATTGTGATATGTTAATTAATTTTTTTCCTTTTGGCATGCTATTATAGTCAAAATAATATCATATTTAATACCAAATTTGATTTTCAATTCATTCAAAGTATAAATTAAGTTTTCTTTATTTTTTAAAATCAATACATTTTTTTAATAATTGATATTTTGTATTATATGTCATAGCAGTTAAATTTTCTTTTATTTTAACTTTGATATTTCAATTAATTTTCTCTTTTAATTTTGCTATCTCGTAAAAAAAATTGACTTTAGAGAGAGTAAAGAATGTCGCGGATCATAAAACTGTTGCAATAAAAATAGTGTATAAAGTTAAAGAACGTGGAGGACATTTTTGTAAACAACCAATTTTTTAGAAATTATACAATGTTGTAATTAACTAAATCAAATAATAGATAAGAAATTATCTCTGTATAACTAATATTAGCATTACAAGTATCAACATTAGTAATATAATCTATTCAACATTATTCTTATTCCTCCTGCCAAACGACTCTTTAAGGTAAAAGAATGATCGAAATAAAGAACACAAAACCAAGTGCTTTAACACATGGGTGGACCTACGAATAAGGGACGCGATGGTACGCCATCTGCAAGTTTTGGCTAAAACTATGCAATAGTATGTATAGATGCATGTATATATAGAAGGAATGTATACAGATACTTTAAGTGGCACCCTCAATAACAAAAAGACTGAAGGTGCCACTGGCAAGGCACTGCCACTTTCACCCAAATGGTGGGGGTTCGAATGGATCCTTTGTTTCTTCTTTCTCTTTACTTAATTGCTCTTTTTTTTAAAATTATTATTATTAATAGGTCCTATTGGCTTTTTCTTTAATCTTCTTAGTTTATTTTTATTCAAAGAAATCTTCATTGTTTCACTTTCCTAACTCCTCTATGATTTATCAATAGATAAAGAAAAATTAATTGTTTTCTTCAGGACCACAGCTCTGAAAATCTATTTGCAGAAACCAAAAAAAAAAAAAAAAAAAAAAAAAAAAAAAAATCCTTGAATAAGTTATTGTTTTAATCAATGATGAAAGTTTATTTTCTTGTGAGATTGCTCAAAAATAGGACAATTGTATATAATATCAAGTGAGTTAATTTTTATGAAAAATATAAATTAAAAAATGTCTGTAAACTTACTTAATATTTAGAGTGCTTATTAGTGTAAGTTTTTGCCTTAAGTATCAAAATATAAAGTGATAACAAGTCATTTTTCTTGTACAAAATGCATAATCCAGTTAAAATGTTATGTTTTTTTTAAGTTATCATCAATATTACCTAATATTTTTGCTCGATTGATTTGTTTATATTAACTCAAAAGACGAATAACCCGAACCGAAACCCAAATAGACAGGGACAGATCCACTCTTATGGGTGGAGATGGTATGACACTCGCTCGATTGGTAAGATTATCATATATTTATGTGTAAAAAAAAATTTAAACTAGGTTAAATATATGATTCTTCCACCCCCATCCGCAAACTAGACAAAAGTGTCATGACTAGTAGACCTTTTTTAAAGCTTTTCTCATGTGTAAAATTCAAGTTGGAATTTATCTTGAATCTTGTCTGATTTTTTCATTTCGTTGTACTTTTTATTTCTTTTCTCCCAGTCATTTTCCTTTTTGGCTACCTCCCAATTTCCTATATGTCGTTTATTATTTTTATTTTTTTAATCTATTCTATTACTTTATCTATGATATTTAACAAGAACACTCAAACAAGAGCCTCCAAAATTTAAAAATTTCATAATATAAGCATTTCTCTTAATCTCAAATCTTTTAGTTATCTTATTTCAAACTCAAAAAAACTTGGGTCTTGATTTAGATTGAGATCAAAATTAATTTATAATTTCTTTTTTTTTATAACATAAAAATTTGTGTTATTCTATGATGGTAAATACAATTTAAATCTCTTTAGTAATAAATTATGATGAATATTTCGCAAGCATTAGATTTATGATTTTAGCTTTTGAGATCTTGTAGCTTATCTAATTCCGCATTTACTTATGGGGTATAATTTATCCTTTGAAGATATTTTTTTTCTTATTCTGATCGGTGGAGTTCCTTTATTAAAGATTTTATTTTACTTGTGCAAATTTATTTTTTGCATACAAAAAAATATAGCTCCCTAGTGAAAATATTGATTTTACTTGTATTATTAATAATAAAAGTGTTATTCCTTCTTTAAAATATTAATTATATTTATTTTTTAATGTGTGAGATGTAATTTTCTTACGACAATAATAACATATATACCCAATGAAATTCCATAAGTATGTGATCACGCTCAACTATGTCTATTAAAAGACTAAACGGGCGTTGCAAATATAATCCGGGTATTTTGCCCAAAGTCGAATCCCACAGGGAACCAACGTATCAACTGTTGTTGTTAGATTACCAAATTCTCAATAATCAACATCCTCAAACGTTATGACTATCACTTGGTGTTGTTTAAACTACTACAACTGAATCAAAATACTAAGACTAAAGATTAACCAACAATAAGGTGTAAACAATTGTAATAAAGGTCTAAGGTTATGCTTTCCCTCATTGGTGAAATTTCTTCTTGTATATTTCCTATAGTTTTGACTTAGTTGTCTCTATCAATCATGAACACTCCGGTTATCATAAATCTCTCTCAAGTAATTATGATAATTTACTAGACGCACTCTCTCAAGTTACCATAGCTAGATTGCATTACAGTTCACTTTAGATTGCACCCGAGATATCGTTATCTCTAATCCAACCTCTAAACCCTCGGTTATGGATCTCTCCTATACTCCGGAGTGGTGTTGTTCAAACAACTACCTAAATATGCACTCTCTCTCAAGTACATACATAATAAATAGGAATAACTAATTGAGGGCCCTTCAATCAACTACAACGAGAACATCGTTGAAAAAATAGAGATTAACAACCAAGAAAAACTATATTAATTTCACAATAAGTTCATCCCCAACAGGTTCCACCAAAACCTTAGATTAAATAAATTAGCTACTCATGATCATAGTAATCAAATCCAAAATAACTTGCATAATTAAATTACAGAGTAAGGAATAAAGGATGTAAAAATCAATGTTTTGATCTTCTGAGTAGTGTTCCACGATATCCTCTTGTCTACAATGGCAAAGTCCTTCAAAATTGTGTGTTTGGGTCTATTTATATGTTTTGGGACAAGCCCCAAACGTGTATGATACTTCTAGTCAAACCGGGAACACTTAAAGCCTTTTAAACTCGGATTGGACCGGATCTAGGACCCGACGTTACATAGAAAACGCCTGACAAACGCCTGGTATGACCAGGTTTTACATCTCTGACGCCTGGGTAAGGCTTGATAGGACCAGGCTTTACAAGCCTAAAGCCTGGTAGCACCTGGCTTTACATGTCTAAAGCCAGGGTCACTCATTTTGATTCTTGAGCGCATTTTTGACGTTTATGCATCCATTTAGCTCGCTTCCATCTCCAATTCACCTACACATGAAATAGACTCTATTATGCTCAAACGAGGTGTATTTTTACCATTAACGCACATAAAATGTAAGGCACATAATGCGTTAAAACATAAATTACATCCACACATCAACACCCCACACTTAAACATTTGCTCGTCCTCGAGCAATTAAACTACACCCATGAACACACTTATAAAGAAAATCCCTTAACGCGTTATACCAAGAATTTTTAAAATAGTTTAAGCACAAAGGTGTGACATCCTCGCCTCAATAATCGATTCACAACTACCATTCTTTATTCACAATTCACTAACTACTCTAACATAGAGGTCAACAACATTACCTTCCTTCATGAATCATGTGCCCTCACCAAATCAAAGAGCTAGTTCCTCACACAATGAAATTTAACAACACTTAGGAACTCAAGATAGAAAGAATTCACTCATTCTCAGAAATAATATTCATATACCACAAAAGATGCACCATAGGCTTGCCCGTAGTGTACTACTCTACTAATCGAACTCATTCAGTCTAGGATCAAGTAGGAATTTATTTGGTTGTAATGTAGGTTGCGGGACGGGTAGGATACATTTAGATATAAGAGTGACTACACCTCCCTAAGCACTTTAATACATATACTTTAGCATTCAAACCTCAAACTTATATCAAACCAAAATCCACATTCACATCAATGTATATTACCCCATACTTCTTTAAGCACACATATATCACTCGCCACCATCATCAATACTTGTTTTTCATACAATTTACTATTGTCATTTTTTTCCTTTTTTTTTCAAGTGGCTTCGATTGACAACTCTTTTTTTTAATGCACCTTTCTCCTTATTTCAATTTTTCCACTCAAAAGCCAACCCACACTTTAACTTTTTCATAATTCATCACAATTCAAGTGCTTACGAGAGGTGACAAGGTTCAAATATTATAACGACCTAACCGGTTGCTCCGTAAGATTTACCTCACTTCCCTTATTTCTTCATTTGTTATGTACTGATATCTTATTTTTGATGTATTGGATCAGTTGGTTTGGGTCCGGAGTAGTTATGGTGAGAGTTTAGGTATTTAGCCTTTTAAAGTAGCCTAATAGTTGAGAATCAACTGAGAGTTGACTTATTGGTAAACGACCTCAGAATGCAGATTTTATGGCTCGAATAGCTTCGTTAGGTGATTTGGGACTTGGGAGTTGGTTGGAATATTTTTGTGATGCCCGGAGTAGAATTAGGCTTGAATTGGCGAAAGTTAGTTTTTGGCGATTTCTAGTCGGCAGTGGAAAATAGGCTATCGGGGTCGGAATGGAATTCCGGAAGTTGGAACGGTTTCGTAATGTCATTTTGGATATGTCCGCAAAATTTCAGATTAATCGGAGGTGTTTTGGTTGATTTCGGCGTAGTTGGCGAATTTAGAAGTTTCAAAGTTTTTAGGATTGAATATGACGTAAATTTGGTGTTTTTGTGTTGTTTTTGGTGTTTCGAGGGCTCGACTAAGTTTGAATGATGTTATGGGATATGTTGGTATGTTTGGTTGACGTCCTGAGTGCCTCGGGTGTGTTTCAGATGGTTGACGGGGAGTTGGAGTGATTTTTGGAAAATCTAATGTGCTGGTTTGCTGGTGTTTTCGCACCTGCGGAAGGGGAGTCGCAGGTGCGATTACGCATGAGCGGAAGGGGAGGTCGCAGGTGCGAGTTTTTCCTGTATAGGAGAGGTCTGCAGGTGCGAGTATTTTTATCGTACCTACGATGTCGCATGTGCGGAATGCTGGTCGCAGGCGCGAGAATGGGCCAGTTAAGTGAGTTTCGCAGGTGCGCACCCTGGGACCGCAGGTGCGGCCACTTGTCCGCAGGTGCGAAAATGACTGTGCAGAACAGTATAAAAAGGACCCCTCCGCCAAATTTATTAGTTTTCATCAATTTCCATGCGGGAGGAGTCCATTAAAGGTGGTTTTGAGAGAGAATTTCAAAGTTCTTCAACAAAGGAAAGTTCTTTGGTTGTTAATCCCGTTCTTATGCAAATTTGTTAAGATTAGGCTTGAAAATTTAAGGATTTGGGTAGGAAAACGTTGGAAAAATGGGAGGAAAGAATTGGGATTTCTTTTGAGGTTTTGGAATGGCAATTGTGGTCTGATTTTGGTGTTCTTTGTATGTATAGAATCGTGGGAGGACGAGGTTTCTAATGATGTAAAAATTATTGAATTCTGAGATGTGGGCCCGAGGCTCAGTTTTGGCCGAATTTCGAGATTTTTGATTAAATTGATATTTTTCGATTGGGTTGTGTTCCTTGAGTATATATTAATGATGTTGAACTGGTTTTGGCTAGATTCAGATCAATCGGGAGCCAATTTGAGGGGCAAATGCATAGCGGACTAGTGTCGCGGCCTGGCAGAGGTAAGTAATGGTCTTAAATCTTGTCCTGAGGGTATGGAACCCCGGACTGCATTATTTTCTCACTGAATTTGGAATGGCGCACATGTCGGATGACGAATTTGTGGTGCACACTAATTTTTGGATTGGACTAGGTCCTCTCCGCGACAACTAATGAGTTGCATATTTACTCAAAATCTTATGTTAAATTATGTTCTAAAGATTTGTGAAATATTTGGGATGTAAGCCGTATTTGGGGCCTCGTGCCGATCTGTTTAGACCCCTTTGAGGGCGTTTTACTGCTGTTTTCCTCACTACCTGTTGATGATTTTACTCAGCATCATTGTGCATACTATTTTATTTGAAACTCAGCCTGATTTACACTACATGAGCATTAAAATGATGTTTTCGGGTCGAGTACCCCGTTCTATTAAAAACCCTTGGAAAAGAACCACGGTCCAAAGAAAAACCAAGGGGAAATTACTACACTACCTAAAATTCTTTAGACTTACTTCCCTCAAGAAAAATGTCTAGGAGATCCATCGTCAGGAAGAGTCCATATATTTCTAAAAAAAATTTATTTATTTTTTTCTGGTTTTTTTTGTTCTACCTAAAATTAAAAGAAAAGATAAAACTACTAAAATGAAAGCACATTAAACACAACAAACCACAACAGATATTTACAACACCCTACACTTAAATCATGCAATATCCTCAGTGCATCACATATAGACAAAACAAGAAGTAAAAATAAGGTGCAAGAAACTCCCTGATCAAGAAGCGTTTTCATCATCTGACGCTCTCCATTCTTCATCATGCTCCTCTTCTTTATCATCCTCATCATCTGAGCGCATCGGCTCTGCATCAGATTGCTCAGGTGTGTTGATATCCTCGTCATCTGGGAGCCTGTATCCCTCACCTGCTCCAATCATCTGCTGAGCATGAGCATTGAGCGGGTATTGCTGCTCCAACTCATTCCTCTCATCAACCGAAGCTGGGTGACCCCCTATACGCAACTGCAAATCCATCATCCCATAAATATAGGCCATGAAGCTATCACCCCGCGCGTTGCGCTCGGCATTGGTATGGTCAACGTCAGGATCTACCTCCACCTTCTCATTAAGAAGGAACTGAGTCAGGAAATTGGGCAATGGTATTCGATCAATTCTTTTGTTGGATCGCACCGACGCCATTTGATAGTGGATCTGATAACCCACATTCACTCTCTGCCCCGTCATTAGGAAATAGAGTACACAAGTTCTTTCTCGGCTGATCAAGGTGTCATGGTTGCACAGAGTATCCGTGCATTAATCAATTTAAGCCACACCTGGGTTTCAACTTTCATCTTCTTTTTGGGGAACCTTTTGTGGAAATTAGTGGCCCTGCCCCGAACCCAAGCAGCCGTAGAATCGACCCCACAGAGTGTGTGCCTCAACTCTCTATAGTTAGGCCGACGGATGAATTTCTCTAATGGCTCCACAGGAACATTCGAAGCACCTAGAAAATCACATATAGCCTTGGACGAAAAATCTATCAGCTGCCCACGGATTGGCACCAATTTCTTTGTCTTTAGGGTCAAACCCCGCATAAAACTCCCTGACTAGGTTAAGGTTGATGTTCCCATTGTGCTTGAACACATAGCCTAACCCCAACTCATAAATGCTTCTCCAAATTGTTGGGAATTTTGTTCGCACACTCTATTCCCGAATAGCTCCCTTAGGGTGGACATGTTTGGGCTTGCAGCGTGTATACCAACTCCTGGAATGTGCGGGTATGCTGTTGATGACGCACTCTGGGCCTATAGGACTGCATTTAAAAGCGAACACTACTGCCAGCATTTTCTTTTCTGTCACCGTGTAGTTCAGCTGAGCTCCACTCAAAATCCTACTTGCGTAGTAATTGGGTGCATTATTCTATCTTTGCGCTGACCCAACACGGCTCCCACTGCATAGTCACTGGCATCGCACATAAGTTCAAAAGGTTGCTCCCAGTCGGGTGCAACAATGATTGATTCCATGACTAATCGCTTTTTAAGCTCCTCAAACGCTACCCTGCAATCGTTGAAAAACACAAAGGGGTAGAACCCGTCATGCCCAAGGAAACTATGTATAGCTCTGACTGATGTGGGAGGTGGAAGATTTTCAATCACATCTACTTTAGCTTTGTCTGCCTCAATTACCTTACTTGACACCAACTGCCCCAAGACGATCCTTTCTTGTACCATGAAATGGCACTTCTCCCAATTAAGTACAAGATTCGTCTCGATGCACCTCTTTAGTACACGGGTTAAATTTTCTAGGCACTCCTCGAATGAGTTTCTGTCACGAACCGAAATCCCACCTTCAGGTCGTAATGGCGCCTAACATTGCACTAGCTAGGCAAGCCAACGTGTTACCTGAATTGATTTATTAACAAGAGAAAGTAATAAACACTGACTAGATAATTGAGATAAAATGCGGAAGCTTAACCAAATCTAATTAACAATAGCCAATAACAAAGAGACCCCTTTAATTAAAAAACCTAGAAATGGAGTCACAACCTCACGAACCAGTCTAAGAGTTAGCTAAAGACAACAATTTGAAATAAAATGATATATATGTTTGGAGATACACAGATGACAGAATGAAAGATAGACAGTGACGGCGAGATCCACGAACGCCTGCGGAACTACTTCGGTGTCGTCTGAAATGGACTGAAGGATACTCCCTCTAACGATGTCCACCGGGTCCGTCTGCGTAATCTTCACAATATAAAGAAGTGCAGGTGTAGCATCAGTGCAACTGACCCTATGTACTGAGTAAATGCCGAGCCTAACCTCAGCGAAGTAGTGACGAGGCTAGACACGACAACAAAAATTTACATGTACAATTCTATAATATATACCAAAGAAGGTAGAAAGGAATAATAAATTAAGCACGGTAATACAGGGACAAGTAATGGGGAAATAAGTGAGAAGAAAATACGAATAACTGAACAAACGATAATGCAAACGAACCAAGACAACAGGAAATAATAACTCAAACAAAATGTACACGACATCACCTTTCGTGCTTTTACTCTCATCCTCACAATGCAATACGTAAATGAAAGCAATATAAATAATGGCACGGCATCAACCTTCGTGCTTTTACTCTCATCCTCACAATGCAATACGTAAATGAAAGCAATATAAATAATGGCACGGCATCAACCTTCGTGCTTTTACTCTCGTCCTCACAATGCAATGTATAAATAAAAGCAATATAAATAATGGCACGGCATCACCCTTCGTGCTTTTACCCTCTTCCTCACAATGCAATGTATAAATGAAAGCAATATAAATAATGGCACGGCATCACCCTTCGTGCTTTTACCCTCTTCCTCACAATGCAATGTATAAATGAAAGCAATATAAATAATGGCACGGCATCACCCTTCGTGCTTTTACGCTCTTCATCACAATGAAATGTGTAGATAAAAGCAATGTAAATCATGGCACGACATCACCCTTCGTGCCTTTACTCTCTTCCTCACTATGCAATGTATGAAATGAATGAGATGAATACACGACATCACCCTTAGTGCTTTACACTCTTCCTCACCCAAATCAGCAAGAAAATAACAACTTGGCAAGGAATTGAACAATATCAAATTCGCTTCAAAACCCACCCAGCAACGGGAAGACATCAACCAAATTAATAACAATGCCCAGCAAGGGACTCAGCTATAACCAATCTCTTACAAGTACATAACGTAATGAATTGAGTTCTCGACTGAAGTATCATATCACAAGTACTTAAAAAGATATTCTCAAAATTCAACAACTTTATAAAGGAAACCACTTCAAAGCACAATAAATATCGGAATAATAACATGTAATTCACCAATTAGACTCACGGGCATGCTTGACAAACAATGCACATGTACTTGCCACCTCACATATACATTGAACATGATAATACAAGTAGCACATACGACTCAACACCTATTCCCTCACTAAAGTTAGGCCAAACACTTACCTCGGCTCCAAAAATGCAAATCAAGCATGTAACGCTGCTTTCCCTCTCGAATCCAACTCCGAAATGATAGTATCTAAGCATAATCGACTCAATAATATTAATAATGACTCCATAATTCAATTCCAAAGTCTAATTATACATTTCCCATCATTCTTCCAAAAATACCAAAATTCGACCCCTGGCCCGCTTGGTCCAAACACGAGGTTCGGACCAAAATCCGATCACCCATTCCCCCACGAGCCCGAATATACAATTTGTTTTGAAATCTGATTCCAAAACGAGGTTGAATTTCCAAAAATTGGAAGAGCCCTAACTCTACCCAAAACCCCTAATTTCTACCCTTGATTCAATGTTTTTAGGCCTAGAATCTAATGGTTGATTAAGAAAATGGAAGAAATTGGAGTTAGGATTACTTACCTAAGTGGTTATGGAGGAAGAACAACTTGGAAATCGTCTATGGGGTTTGGAGAAGAAGAAGATGGTGAAAAATATGAAAATCCCGTAATGGGTATTCTGTTTTTTCAGAAATTAAATAACTGGGCGGATTTACCCTACGCGATCACGATAGAAGGGCTGTGATCGCAAGGGTTCATGGATCCCCTACTACGAGACCGCAGAGAAGAAGGTGCGATCGCAGAAGAGACCGTCCATTGACCTACGCGATCGCGTTCCAGGACAAGCGTTCACACTGGTCATTTTGCTACCCAGACCCCAGCCCCACAGAAGACCTACGCGTCTGCGGACATAGGGGTGTGTTCACGTAGAGCTAAAACCCTAAGGCTCCGCGTTCGCACCCAGCTCTTTGCGATCGTGCAGTGAAAATTGACCCCCTTCCCAAATTGAACATCGTGATCGCGTGCTTTACACCGCGATCGCAGAAAGGAAAAGGCTGGACACCAGATACAACAGCAAAACTAGAAATTTCTTAAGTTTAGCACCCCGACACCAACCTAAAACTCACCCGAGCCCTCGGGGCTCAAAACCAAATATACACACGACTTCAAAATCATTCTACAGACTTACTCAAGTAATAAAACCACCAAAATAACATCAAAAACAATGAATTAAACTCCAAAATCTATAGAATTTTCTCAAACTTCATAAACTTCTAAATTTTCCAATTTTGATCTGAAACACGTCAAACCAAGTTTGTTTCTTACAAAACTTTATAGATAAGTCACATAACATATATTGAACCTGTTCCGGGCTGCTGAACCATGATACAGGCCCGGTAACACAGATTTCACATCAAAGTTCGTTTTCAAAAGTCTTTATTATTTTCAGATCTTTAAAAATTCATTTCTCGAACTTGGGACCTCGGCATTCGATTCCGGGCATACGCCCAGGTCCCATATTTTCCTACGAACCCTCCGGGACTGTCAAATCACGGATCTGGGTCCGTTTATCAAAGATGTTGACAAAAGTCGACTTTATTCAATTAATTACCATACATTCAACTGTTTAACACATTTCCACATAAAGGCTTCCCGACTACGCGCCCGGGCTGTGCACGCACATCGAAGTAATTAACAGAGGCTTTCGTGGCCTCAGAACACAGTTTTAGCTAAATTTACAGAGGATGAACTTTTGGTTCATCGAAATCTCTACCTCTAAAACAACCGTTCGTCCTCGAAAGGACATAGAAAGGTACCTGAATCGGGGGAAAGGTGGGGATATCGGCTCCACATATCAGAATCGGACTCCCAAGTAGCTCTCTCAGCAGGCTGACCTCTCCACTGAACACAAACCGAAGGATAACTCTTCGATATCAACCGTCACACCTGTCGCTCTAATATGACTACCAGCTCCTCCTCATAAGATAAATCCTTGTCCAACTGGATACCACTGAACTCAAGTACATGAGATGGATCCGCAATATACCTCTGGAGCATAGATACGTGAAATACCGGATGCACGGCTGACAAACTAGGTGGCAAGGCAAGTCTGTAGGCCACCTCTCCTACCTTATCCAAAATCTCAAATGGACCAATGTACCTAGGGCTCAACTTTCCCTTCTTTCCGAATCTCATCACGCCCTTCATGGGAGACACTCGAAGAAATACCCGATCTCCTACCATAAAGGCCAAATCTCGCACTCTGCGATCCACATAACTCTTTTGCCTGGACTGAGTTGTACGAAGTCTATCCTGAAAAATATTCACCTTGTCCAAGTCATCCTGGACTAACTCAGAACGCAACAATCTAGCCTCTCCTGGCTCAAACCATCCGATTGTAGACCGACACCATCTACCATACAATGCCTCATACGGAGCCATCTGAATGCTCGACTGATAGTTGTTGTTGTAGGCAAACTCAGCTAAAGGCAAGAACTGGTCCCATGACCCACCAAAGTTAATGACACAAGCCCGCAACATATCCTCCAAAATCTGAATAGTACGCTCGGACTGTCCGTCCGTCTGAGGATGAAATGCTGTGCTCAAATTAATTTGTGTGCCCAACTCTCGCTGCAATACTCTCCAGAAATGGGTGGTAACCTGAGTACCTCTGTCTGATATAATGGATATGGGCACACCATGTAGTCTAACAATCTCTCTCATATAGATCTTTACCAACTTCTCTGCTGAATACAAAACTGATATTGGGATGAAGTGCGCTAACTTGGTCAGTCTATCCACAACGACCCATATTGCATCAAACATCCTCTGAGTCTATGGGAGTCCAACTACAAAGTCCATGGTGATACGCTCCCACTTCCACTCGGGAAGCTGAATCTGCTGCATCATACCACCGGGTCTCTGGTGCTCGTACTTAACCTACTGACAGTTCAAGCACCGAGCTACATAAGCTACAATATATTTCTTCATCATCCGCCACCAATAGTGTTGCCGCAAGTCCTGGTACATCTTTGCGGCGCCCGGATGGATGGAATATCGGGAACTATGGGCCTCCTGAAGAATCAACTCACAAATGCCATCAATATCAGGCACACAAATACGACCCTGCATCCTCAGAACTCCCTCATCATCCACTGTAACCTTCTTGGCACCTCCGTGCCGAATCGTATCTCTAAGAGTACATAGATAATGATCATCATACTGCCTGGTCCGAATACGATCATACAATGAGGAACGGGACACGGTATGGGCCAACACACTGCAGTCTCAGAAACCTCCAACCTCACAAATCGGTTGGCTAAAGCCTGAACATCCAATGCAAGAGGTCGCTCTCCGACTAATAAATAAGCTAGACTGCCCGTACTGACTGACTTCCAGCTCAAAGCATCGGCCACCACATTGGCTTTCCCCGGATGATAAATAATGGTTATATCATAATCCTTCAGCAACTCTAACCATCTCCTCTACCTCATGTTCAACTCCTTCTGTGTGAACAGATAGTGCAAGCTCTTATGGTCCGTGAACACCTCACTTGGCACACCATACAGATAGTGCCTCCAAATCTTCAATGCATGAACAATAGCTGCAAGCTCCAAATCATGAACTGGATAGTTCTTCTCATGAATATTCAACTGAAGAGAAGCATAGGCTATAACCTTGCCATCCTGTATCAACACTTCCCAAGCCCAACCCGTGAAGAATCACAATACACGGTATACGGTCCTGAACCTGTGGGCAAAACTAACACTAGTGATGTGGTCAAGGTTGGCTTGAGCTTCTGAAAGCTCGCCTCACACTCATCAGACCACCTGAACTGAGTACTCTTCTAAGTCAACCTGGTCATCGGGGCTGCGATAGATGAAAATCCCTCCACAAATCGGCGATAATACCCTGCTAAGCCCAAGAAGCTCCGAATCTCTGAATCTGAAGTGGGCCTAGGCCAATCTCTGACTGTTGAAATCTTCTTGGGATCCACTTGAATACCCTCTGATGAAACCACATGGCCTAGAAATGCAATTGAACTGAACCAAAACTCACACTTGGAGAATTTGGCATACAACTAACTATCCCTCAGAGTCTGGAGGACGACTCTAAGGTGCTGCTCATGCTCCTCTCGTCCACGAGAGTATATCAATATATCATCAATGAAAACAATAATGAACAAGTCCAAATAAGGCCTGACCACTCGGTGTATCAACTCCATGAATGCAGCGTGGGCATTAGTCAGCCAAAAAGACATCACCAAAAACTTATAGTGCCCATAAAGAGTGCGTAAGGCTGTCTTAGGGACATGAGAGGCCCTAATCCTTAGCTCATGGTAGCCAGATCTCAAGTATATCTTGGAGAAAACTGTAGCCCCCTGAAGCTGGTCAAATAGATCATCAATCCTCGGTAAAGGATACTTGTTCTTAATAGTAACCTTATTCAACTGCCGGTAGTCAATACACATCCTCATCGAGCCATATTTCTTCTTGACAAACAATACTGGAGCACCTCAAGGAGAAACACTAGGCCTAATGAAGCCTTTATCCAACAAATCCTGCAACTGCTCCTTCAATTCCTTCAACTCTAGCGGGGCCATACGGTACGACGGAGTAGAAATAGGCTGGGTGCCTTGAGCTACCTCAATACAAAAATCAATATCCCTGTCGGGTGGCATACTCAGCAGGTCAGCAAGGAATACCTATGGAAACTCACGAACCGTGGCACAGAATTCAGGGAAGGAACCTCGGTGCTAGAATCATGAACATAGGCCAGATAGGCCAAACAACCCTTCTCGACCATGCGCCGAGCCTTCATATAAGAAATAACTCTACCAGAAGAATGACTAGGGTTCCCTCTCCACTCCAAACGAGGTACCCCTGGCAAGGCCAAGGTTACTGTCTTGGCATGACAGTCCAGAATGGCATAATAGAGGGAGTAATCCATCCCCAATATAACATCAAAGTCAACCATGTCAAAAAGAAAAGATCAACCTGAGTCTCCAGACCACCAATAACTACTAAGCAAGCACGGTAGACTCGATCTACCACTATAGAATCACCCACCAGTGAAGACACATGCACAACAGTACTAAAGGAATCACGGGGCATTCTCAAATAAGGGGCAAAATATGAAGACACATAGGAGAATGTAGAACCCGGATCAAATAACACCGAATTCTCTCGGCTGTAAACTGATACCGCACCTGTAATAACGACATCAGAAGCCTCAGCATCAGGCCTGGAAGGAAAAGCATAACACCGGGGCTGAGCCCCTCTAACCTGCACATCTCTGGGTCTACATGTTATGGGCTGACCTCTACCTCTCATTGCCTGCCCTCCACCTTTATGAGTCTGACCTCCACCTCTGGCACCACGACCTCCACCCCTAGCTGTCTGAGGGGGTGGGGGTGCACCTGATGCTGGGACCATGGCACGAGAACTCTGATACTGAGAACTACCAGAAGCTCGGGGGCAATACCTGACAATGTGCCCCGAAACACCACAAGAATAACAAGGCCTCTGCTGTTGTGGCTGCTGACTCTAGAATTGGCCCTTTCGACCTTGATAACCACCCTGGAAGCTCTGAAGCGGTGGTGCATTGATAGGTGCTGGTGGTGAACTAATAGGAGTTGGCGGTGCACTGTGAGCTACCTGAAGTGCCGAATGATAGGGTCTGGGAAGATGACCTCTGCCGAAAGAATCCCTGCCTTCAGATGAGGCTCCACTGAATCGACCGAAGTGACGAGGCCTCTTGTCAGCCCCCTGACCACCACCCTATGAAAAAATCATCTTAATCCTCCTGGCCACATTGGCCGCATCCTTGAATAAAATATCAGTACCTGACTCCTTGGCCATCTGAAGCCTGATGCTGATCTAAACTCTCAATAAATATTCACTCTCTCACCATCAATGGGAAGTATCATAAGTGCATACCTGGCTAGAGTGATGAACCTGGTCTCGTACTGAGTGACAGACATAGATCCCTGTTGGAAGCGCTCAAACTGCCTTCGAAGATCCTCCCTCTGAGTAACTAGAAGGAAATTCCCCAAGAATAACTCAGAGAACTGAGCCCAAGTCAATGGTGCAGACCCAGCTGGCCTGGTCAAGCAATAGTCTCTCCACAAGTCTTGGCAGAACCCGAAAGACGAAAAATGGAAAACTCAACTCCATTGGACTCTATTATGCCCATGTTCCGAAAAACCTCATGACAGTTTTTCAAATAATCCTGGGGATCCTCTGATGGTGCACTAGTAAATGTAGTAGTGAATAACTTAGTGAATCTATCCAATCTCCATAAAGTATCTGTTGCCATAGCTGCTCCCTCAACTGTCGGTGCCACAATACCCGACTGAGCTACTCCGACCGTCTGAGGTGCCGGAGTCTGAAACTGAGGATCTAGCTGCTCTGGTGTGCGAGTAGCAGGAGTCTAGGTCCCTCCCCCAGCCTGAGAAACGGCTGGTGGAGTAGGAAGAAGACCTGCCTGAGCCACACTCTCCATGAGTCCCACTAAGCCGAGTAGAGTGTCCTGAAGCACCAGGGTGGAAATGAACCCCTCTGGGACCTGAGCTGGTCCAACTGGGACTGTCTAATTAGGAACCTCACCGGCAAAGTCTACCTATGGGTCCTTTACTGGGGCTGCTGCTCTGGGCTAAGCCATGCCCCTGCCTCGGCCTCTAGTACGGCCTCGGCCCCTTATAGGAGTTGCAATAGGAGGATCGGACTGCTGATCTGTAGATGAGGAATCACGCATTCTCTCCATCTGCGAGAGAATAGAATCTAAACTCAATTACCATTTAGAATTCAAATCTCACGACAGAAAAGAAGAAAAGTGAAGTTAATCTGGGGGATAAGTACAGACAGACGTCTCTGTACCGATCCCTCAGACTCTTACCAAGTTTTTCCGTAGGTTGTGAGACCTAAGCAACCTAGTGCTCTGATACCAACTTGTCACGACCCGAAATCCCACCTTCAGGCCGTGATGGCACCTAACGTTGCACCCGCTAGGCAAGTCAACGGGTTAACTGAATTGATTTATTAACAAGTGAAAGTAATAAACACTGACTAGATAATTGAGATAAAATGCGGAAGCTTAACAAAATCTAATTAACAATAGCCAATAATGAAGAGATCTCTTTAAGCAAAAAACCCAGAAATGGAGTCACAACCTCACGAACCAGTCTAAGAGTTAGCTAAAGACAACAGTTTGAAATAAAATGATATATCTGTCTGGAGATACATATATGACAGAATGAAAGATAGACAGTGACGCCGAGATCCACGAATGCCTGCGAAACTACCTCGGTGTCGTCTGAAATAGATTGAAGGATACTCCCTCTAACGATGTCCACCCGGTCCGTCTGCGTAATCTGCACAACATAAAGAAGTGCAGATGTAGCATCAGTACAATCGACCCCATGTACTGAGTAAGTGCCGAGCCTAACCTCGGCGAAGTAGTGACGAGACTAGACACGACAACATCAATTTACCTGTACAGTTCTATAATATATACCAAAGAAGGTAGCAAGGAATAAGAAATTACGCACGGTAATACGGGGACAAGTAATGGGGAAACAAGTGAAAAGAAAATACGAATAACTGAAAAAACGATAATGCAAACGAACCAAGACAACAAGAAATAATAACTCAAACAAAATGTACACGCCATCACCCTTTCTGCTTTTACTCTCCTCCTCACAATGCGATGTACAAATGAAAGCAATATAAATAATGGCACGGCATCACCCTTCGTGCTTTTACCCTCTTCCAAGTAATGCAATGTATAAATGAAAGCAATATAAATAATGGCACGGCATAACCCTTCGTGCTTTTACTCTCTTCCTCACAATGAAATGTGTAGATAAAAGCAATGTAAATCATGGCACGGCATCACGCTTCATTCTTTTACTCTCTTCCTCACTATGCAATGTATGAAATGAATGAGATGAATACATGGCATCACCCTTCGTACTTTACACTCTTCCTCACCCAAATCAGCAAGAAAATAACAACTTGGCAAGGAATTCAATAATATGAAATTCGCTTCAAAAACCACCCAGCAAGGGGAAGACATCAACCAAAATAATAACAATGCCCGACAAGGGACTCAGCTATAACAGTTCTCTTACAAGTACATAACGTAATGAATTGAGTTCTCAACTGAAGTATCATATCACAAGTACTTAAACAGATATTCTCAGCAATTCAACAACTTTATAAAGGAAACCACTTCAAAGCACAATAAATATCGGAATAATAACAGGTAATTCACCAATTAGACTCACGGGCATGCTTGACAAATAATGCATAGGTACTCGTCACCTCACATATACATTGAACATGCTAATACAAATAGCACATACGACCGAACACCTATTTCCTCACTAAAGTTAGGCCAAACTCTTACCTCGGCTCCAAAAATGCAAATCAAGCCTCTAGCACTGCTTTCCCTCTCGAATCTAACTCTGAAACGATAGTATCTAAGCATAATCGTGTTACGCCCCGCAATATTACGTAAATGTTACGTTCTGAAATATTATATTACGACGATGTTATGCTCTGCAGGAATATGTTACGATGGTGTTACCCTCTGCAGTAATACATTATGACGATGTTACGCTTCGTAGTAATAAGTCACGACGATGTTGCACCCTGCAATATTTTACGTTGAGTTTGTCGTAAGGTAATTGACATCAGTCCAAGGAAAATATTATTTAGGGATTATAAGGATTATGATATTTCACAAGTGATTAGTAAATTCATAAAGGTGAAAGGGGGAGCAACTCTAAGAAAATAATTTTTTGTCAAAGTTTGGTATTTTGGGATAAAATACGGCCCGAGCTAAAATACCCGATATTTATGGACTAGTGCCCTACAAGGTACTACATGACCATGATAGTAAGGTGTACAAGGTATGTTAAAAGAAAATAGTATTTAATTAAGTTGAGATAATTTTTAAATTATATGGGTAATTGATTAATTACCGGGTAACAAGACATTACCTAGTTAACTAATAAGTGGATAAAAATTTACATCTCACCCCCATCCCACGAGGCAAGAAGCCACTAATAGTAACTTTTTCCAAATGGCAAAATGATTGGGATGACTAAGCTTTAATGTCTTAACAAACCAAGATACCATATTCTGTATTTTAGTTTTCAAACCAAAAGATATTAGGTACAGAATCTTTGTCCAACCTTAAAAATTCATAAGCAAAGTCTTGATTAGAATCAAAAGTAAAAACATACCCCTTCCAAACAAAGAAAAAAAAATGTGATTCATTCCAAGAAGCAATAATCGTCCGTCAATTTTTACAACCAAGGGAAAATTTCATTTAACCACGAAGGTTCCCAATGGGATAATTATATGGAGTTGTTCCTATTCAAGGTATGTTAAGGATATCCCTTATTTCTTTTGGCATGGTCAAAATTATACCTAAGAAATGAAAAATGCACAGTTTTCATAAACAACTCTATTCATAGAAATATTAGGGGTCTCCGAGTTTTTGATTCCCCATGGGATATATTATTATATCTTCTGTTCATGGGTCTCAGAATAATACGCAGTTGATAAAGTTATCCGAAAGGAATATTGAGATTATTTTCATACATTTTATTCATTTATTCATGTACATTGACCCATGACCAGATGGCATTATATACGCATATTTATATGTATATATATGTATATGGGATATGAAAAAATGTTATGGCGTTATATACGCACCACCACCTGATCAGATGGTATACGATGATTATTTTGCCCACAGTGGCTGATATGATATGATGGGATGCCCTCAGAGGCTGATGATGTTATGAAACATGTACCTATGCATGACGCTAAAAGTAATTTATGATTTACAAAGCTATTCAGGCTTACAAGTTGAGTCATGTGCTAGATATTTCTTCCATGTCTCTTATGTACTTATTTATGTGCCTTACATACTCGGTACATTATTCGTACTGACGTCCCTTTTGCTTGGGGACAGTGCTTTTCATGCCCGCAGGTCCTGATAGACAGGTCGAGAGCCCTCCAAGTAGGCTATCAGCTCAGCGGAAGATGTTGGTGCGCTCCATTTGCTTCAGAGTTGCTTGTTTGGTTAGTATGATTTAGACGTGTATTGTTTGGTATGGCGGGACTTTATCCCGAGCTTTCTGACATTTATGTACTCTTAGAGGCTTGTAGACATATGTCGTATACGTGAAAGATTGTACGACCTTGTCGGCCTATGTTTTGAGTTTATAAATGATTATTTTGGCCTATTAGGCCCTTATGTCACATGTATATGATGATGTAATAAGAAAGATACGTTATGTTGGTACTCGGTCGATTAAGGTACCGGATGCCCATCGCGGCCAATCGGTTTGGGTCGTGATAAAAGTGGTATCAGAGAAGTTTTATCCTAGGGAATCTACAAGCCGTGTCTAGTAGATTCTTGTTTATGGCTGTGTCGTGCACCACACTTGGCAGGAGGCTACGGGGCATTTAGGACTGTCTCTCTTTCTTCTTACTCTAGATCGTATGGTAGAGCTCAGTTGTAAGAACTCAAATTCATAAACTCTATCTTATTCATAGTACGATGATGCCTTCATTTAGAAAGACGATCAATAAGAGATATAACTGTGGAAGTATTGAGTTACAGGAACTCGATTTTGCATCTTGCTTATGATGAGTAAATGAGAGGTCTTCAACAGATCATGTGTATACTAAAAGGTGTACGGTTCTTGATAGGGATATTTTAGGAAAGAATAATTATCCACTCTTACGGTAAAAAGGAATAACATAATCGAAAGTTAGACACGAGTTGCAGCAAGTAAAATAAGCAAGGTGAAGAAGGGTACAAGGTACACAACTAATAAAGATTATCCTTATTTACCATTCAGGAAGAGGGATATAAGCATTTTGAGTTACCTTCAACAGTAACAGAGGTATGTATAATTGGCCACACTGATCTAGGTTACGCTCTATGGGGGGCTAACAAAGATGGTTTAAGATAAGGACATAATATCACAATCTGGCTAGGGTTAGAGTGAGCCAAAATGATGGATGAATTGTTTGCGTTAGTTGATATTTTCGAAGGATATTGCAAATATGATAATGGATCTCCTTGTGAGGCACCTACATGGTGCACTCTAAAATAGTACAACTAGATATGAGTGCTACAAAGATAGGCACTGAAAGCCTCGAAGAGATAAATATTACCTTGATATGGCTCTCATCCCTAGTAGAGCGAGGATGTTGAGCAACCCAAAGAGCCATTGGATGGAGCAAAGGGAAGCTAAAGCCGGAAAAAATGTCGTATTGAAGTTTTCACAAGAAAAGGGATATGCAGAAATATTAGCAGAGTAATAAGAAGAGAGATAAGGAAGCATTATGAATGAGGTGTGATACATGGATGAAAACGGCAGAGTGTTACAGAACCTATAGTCAAATGAAGGAAGAGACGAAATGTGATGGGCCTTAAGACAACGAAAGAGTATAGGCCATAAGGTTATATCCTCATTTCGTGAAATAAGTTCGTGACTCCAACGCGACTATCAGAGGGGAGAGTTAATCCCTAGAGTAACAGAAATCAATATGGACTGGTAAACAATATAAACTAAATATGAATTAGGGACTGAATGATTGGAAAGTACTTGGCATCATGGGAATTTCAGATTTCGTTCCGGCGGTAATAGAATGGACGACATAAGGAGATTCGCGATGAATTCAGAGAATAGTCATTCAGGGAGACGCTTCCCTAGAGGAAGCAATGTGACCAAAGTTAAGCTTAAGAGACTGTATGTGCCAGTTACGCTAAGTGCCACCCTCACGAGTAAGGGAATTTGTCATCCTTGGTACAGAAAAGTTTCCGCAAGGCGAGTAAGGATCATTGATGTTGAGAAACGACGCCAAAGATGAAGAGTAAAATATCTATAGGTAGATCCTCGTGGCTTCAGCTTTTAGTACACCCCTAAAGAGGAGAATATGGAGTAATGTGGCATTAAGCCAGAATTAAGTTGTTCTGGTGACTATGGAATGGTAAAGGAAGAATGTGATAAATGAAAGAGGAATGAGATGGAACTTATCCAAATCTTGCAGATACGCTACGATTCAAGAATATTGTGCAAGTACGACATCAAGGAGAGGAAGTAAAGGTTCCTGCCTGAGCTGTTATTAATAAATAAGGAGCCAGTGCAAGACGTAAATTAAAACAAAGTAAATAACCCAAGAAAGGTTACGAGGAATATTGATACGAGAATGGGCCAACGAGTGGTTAGTAATTGGTCAAGAAGACCTCAGTTATGGCTAAATAGGAGGTTACAGACGAGTCATCAGATCGTGTAAGATAAACATAGTAGAACCCAACATGGTGAATTCAGCCTCGGAGAATATCATTATAATACTTGAGATATATTCAAACAAAAGTTTAGGTAGTTAAAGGTACTGTATGAGTGTTACGGGGATAAAAGAAAGTGCCACCGGGAAGACAGTTAAAATATCAGTTTAGAAGCAGCCATACAAGCACAAGGACATGGAAGTAAGCAATTACATATTATTATAGGCAAGTACGGACAAAAAAAAGGTCTGTAATAAGCTCACAACTATACGAGAGTCAAGGGTTCTCCCTAAGTACTACAACGAAAGACTAGATGAGGAGATAAGAAAGAAGGCTTTAACCTAAGCACAACGACCTAAAGAGAAAATGGTCGTGTAGCAATAATCTCGCAACAACATTGTAAGCATTCCAAAGGAAAGTGGCACCTACCGTGGTTAATGAACGGGAATTAAGAGTTAAAGGTAATATTCGAGACCATATGAGTTGTATAAAAACTCTGGCAAGTGTGGGAACTAAGATAATCTAAGTATGGATACAACGAAGGGGTAGAAAGACCAGGAAAAGTAATAGCTTACGTTGAAAGAAAGCTAAGATGAAACAAAAGAAGTATTTGATCAATGATAGTTAGTAAGTTATGGATACACTCAAGATTATGGAGCATTATCCAGGCAGTATATTTGTTGAAAATCATTCAACCATAGAAGACTCCGGTATAAGATAAAAGAAAGAATTAAGCCCAGGGCATAGACAAAGGATTGAATTGTTAGAAGATTGTATAATGGATATTCCATAACGCCCATGAAAGGCTAAGGTAATAACTGGTACCATGAGCCACAGATCGGAAAGATATCCTAAGCCTACGTAAAAGCTGATCAGAAGGAAGAGGAAACTAAAGAATTACATCACCTAAGTAAATCAGGAGTCTGATTATTGGACGTAGAAAAATTATAGAAGTTGTGCTGGAGAACATGACAGAATCACTCTTAACATCAGATGTTCAAGAGAAACAACACAACAACCATAACCTATAGTGGATCTACAAGGAAGCCAGTTAGAAGAAGTACCAGCCTCATAAGAAGTCAGTACGAAGCTCCCACCGAATTGTGTATGTACCAGAGGTGCGAGTATTATAATAGAGCTTCAAGTTATGGACGTGAATTACACCTAGGTGGAAGGGAGGTTATGAAGGAGATAAAAGATATGATACGAGATTTTAAGTAAGTAAGGTAAAAGTGAACAACATATGAGATACTCAAATGTAGAAAGTTATGAATAGTCCATACTTCAGATAGAAGGTTATAAGCACGGGGATCCAATAATCGGTAATGATAGCGGCATCGTCAGCGGCATGTCTTCCAACCTATGGTTTATAAGTACTGAGAGATCTAGTTAAGAGAGTATAGAAGAGTTGGAGACGAGGTGATGTATCTCTTAACGTTCCAGAATAACATAAGGAAATTTATGGTACAAGCAAGTTGAAGGAAAGTTGCGGATATTATAAATGGAAATTTATAGGTCCCAAGATTAAGTATGGTAGAGCGACAAAGTTTTAAGAAAACATGAGTAAAAATGAGGAAAGGCAAGTGAAAAGGTGACAAGAATGGATAAGTCCTCAGGAGTAAGTCCATAAAAACAAGAGAGATAATGGTTTCTCTAAGTTATTGAAAATTCAGTATAGCCTGAATGAACTCAAAGGAATCTAAGATTAATAGCATTTAGAAAGAATGAAATGTTGACCTAGTAATAAAATGATAGGGTAATTGTGATGAATAAAGGATGACGTTTGGGCCTTCGTTTGAATAATGATAAAAAAAAAAAAGAGAAAATCGAAGAAGAGAAGGAGAAAAAAAATTTCGCTGGCGGCAAAATCAAGATACCCCTATAAGGTGAATCATATTGAGACACTATGAAATATGAATATGGAAATCACTTCAAATGTTCCTCAATACAACGCAAGCCCTAGCGGTAATGTATTACGTAGGAAGTTTCAAGTCTTTAAGTAAAGGATTATAGATCAACATTGAGGCGAATCAACAATGGTCAGATATAAGTTACAAAGTGTGACATGAGATTAGGCCATGATTCTTAAGACGAACGGTAATGAAGGGGCATTAAAGGACTGAGATTCATACCTAAAGGGTAGGCCACAAAAGTAACTGGGAACTTGGTAAGCATAGCTCAGCAAAGGTAGATTGAAGCAAAAACATTATGGTATAATATAACCCATGTAAATGCAGTAAAGTCATATGGATGGATAACCAGATATATGAAATAAGATATGGCCATATTTGCAAGTTCTACAAAGTACCGAGCAAAGGACTTCAGTATACCTATAGAGGCCCAGAGAGGCATCCTATCAAGCCTTGTATATACAAAGTAAGGCCTAGAGATTGACTAAAACATAAAAGGAAAAAGGAATGAATCGCATAAGTGAACCTACAAAGCCAGGATCATACAGGCTGCATGACAGAAGGTAACAAAAGTTGCAAGATTAGGAAGATTTCGACCACTGGTCATGATATAAGCAAAAAGACTAAAGGGGGGAAGACCCTAGACTTTGAATTTATTCACAGAGCAACTGCTTAAATGGAAAGAAGAGTATTAAGGTATTCACAAGATCTATAAGTTACGAAAATGATAAGAGCATTTGTGAACATTCGAGGACGAATGTTCCAAAGGGGGGAATGATGTTACGCCCTGCAATATTATGTCAATATTACGTTCTGAAATATTATTTTACGATGATGTTATTCTCTGCAGTAATATTTTACGATGGTGTTACCCTCTGCAGTAATACATTACGATGATGTTACGCTTCGTAGTAATAAGTTACGACAATGTTGCACCCTGCAATATTTTAGGTTGAGTTTGTCGTAAGGTAATTGACATCAGTCCAAGTTAAAGATTATTTGGGGATTATAAGGATTATGCTATTTCACAAGTGATTAGTAAATTCATGAAGGTGAAAGGGGGAGAAACTCTAAGAAAATGAATTTTGTCAAAGTTTGGCATTTTGGGATAAAATACGGCCCGAGCTAAAATACCTGGTATTTATAGACTAGTGTCATACAAGGTACTACATGACCATGATAGTAAGGTGTACAAGGTATGTTAAAAGAGAGTATTATTTAATTAAGTTGAGATAATTTTTAAATTATACGGGTAATTGATTAATTACCGGGTAACAGAACATTACCTAGTTAACTAATAAGTGGATAAAAATTTACATCTCACCCCCACCCCACGTGGCAAGAAGCCACGAAATTGGAAATGACTAATAGTTACTTTTTCCAAATGGCAAAATGTTTGGGATGACTAAGCTTTAAAGTCTTAACAAACCAAGATACCATATTCTGTATTTTGGTTTTCAAACCAAAAGATATTAGGTACAGAATCTTTGTCCAACCTTAAAAATTCATAAGCAAAGTATTGATTCAAATCAAAAGTAGACACCATACCCCTTCCAAACAAAGAAAAACAAACGTGATTTATTCCAAGAAGCAATAATCGTCCGTCAATTTTTACAAGCAAGGGCAAATTTTGCTCAACCACGAAGGTTCCCAACGGGATAATTATACGGAATTGTTCCTACTCCAGGTCTGTTAAGGCTGTCCCTTTTTTCTTTTGGCATGGTCCAAATTATACCTAAGAAACGGAAAAACACACAGTTTTCATAAACAACTCTATTTATAGAAATATCAGGGGTCTCCGAGTTTTTGATTCCCCATGGGATATATTATTATATCTTCTGTTCATGGGTCTCAGAATAATTCGTAGTTGATAAAGTTTATCCGAAAGGAATATTGAGATTATTTTCATACATTTCATTCATTTATGCATGTACATTGACCCATGACCAGATGATATTATATACGCATATTTATATGTATATGGGATATGAAAAAAGGTTATGACGTTATATACGCACCACCACCTGATCAGCTGATATACGATGATATGATGGGATGCCCTCAAAGGCTGATGATGTTATGAAACATGTAGCTATGCACGACATGAAATTCATGTGCATATGCATGATGCTAAAAGTAATTTATAATTTACAAAGCTATTCAGGCTTACAAGTTGAGTCATGTGCTCTATATTTCTTCCATGTCTCTTATGTACTTATTTATGTGCGTTACATACTCCGTACATTATTCGTACGGACGTCCCTTTTGCCTGGGGATGTTGTGTTTCATGCCCGCGGGTCCTGATAGACAGGTCGAGAGCCCTCCAAGTGGGCTATCAGCTCAGCAAAAGATGTTGGTGCGCTCCATTTGCTTCGGAGTTGCTTGTTTGGTTAGTATGATTTAGACATGTATTGTTTGGTATGGCGGGACTCTATCCCAGCCTTTATGATACTTATGTACTCTTAGAGGCTTGTAGACATATGCCGTATACGTAAAAGATTGTACAGCCTTGTCGGCCTATGTTTTTAGTTTATAAATAATTATGTTGGCCTATTATGCCCGTATGTCACATGTATATGATGATGTAATAAGAAAAATACGTTATGGTTGTACTCGGTCGAGTGAGGTACCGGATGCCCGTCGCGGCCCATCGGTTTGGTTCATGACAAATCGACTCAATAATATTAATAATGACTTAATAATTCAATTCCAAAGTCTAATTATACAATTCCCATCATTCTACCAAAAATACAAAAATTCGACCCCGGGCCCGCTTGGTCCAAACACGAGGTTCGAACCAAAATCCGATCACCCATTCCCCCACTAGCCCGAACATACAATTTGTTTTGAAACCCGACTCCAAAACGAGGTTGAATTCCCAAAAATTGGAAGAGCCCTAACTCTACCCAAAACCCCCAACTTCTACCCTTGATTCCATGTTATTAGGCCTAGAATCAAATGATTGATGAAGAAAATGGAAGAAATTAGAGTTAGTATTACTTACCTAAGTGGTTATGGAGGAAGAACAGCTCGGAAATCGTCTATGGGGTTTGGAGAAGAAGAAGATGGTGAAAAATATGAAAATCCCGTAATGGATATTCTGTTTTTCTGAGCAATTAAATAACTGGGCGGATTTACCCTGCACGATCGTGATAGAAGGGCTGCGATCGCAGAGCTTCATGGATCCTCTACTACGCGACCGCAGAGAAGAAGGTGCGATCGCAAAAGAGACCGTCCATTGACCTACGCGATCACGTTCCAGGAAAAGCGTTTGCACTGGTCATTTTGCTACCCAGACCCCAGCCCCACAGAAGACCTACGCGTTCGCGGACATAGGGATGCGTTCGCGTAGAGCTAAAACCCTAAGGCTCCGTGTTCGCACCCAGCTCTTAGCGATCGCACAGAGAAATTTGTCCCCCTTCCCAAATTGAACATCGTGATCGCGTGCTTTACACCACGATCACAGAGAGGAAAAGGCTGGACACCACATACATCAGAAAAACCAGAAATTTCTTAAGTTTAGCATCCCGACACCAACCTAAAACTCACCCGAGCCCTCGGGGCTCAAAACAAAATATACACACGACTTCAAAATCATCCTACAGACTTATTCAAGTAATAAAACCACCAAAATAACATCAAAAACAAAGAATTAAACTCCAAAATCTATTGAATTTTCTCAAACTTCATAAACTTATAAATTTTCCAATTTTGATACGAAACACGTCAAACCAAGTCCGTTTCTTACCAAATTTTACAGATAACTCACATAACACATATTGAACCTGTTCCGGGCTCCGGAACCATGATACGGGCCCGGTAACACAGATTTCACATCAAAGTTCATTTTCAAAAGTCTTTATTATTTTCAGAAAATAATTTTCTTTAAAAATTCATTTCTTGGACTAGGAACCTCGGAATTCGATTTCGGGCATACGCCCAGGTCCCATATTTTCCTACGGACCCTCCGGGACCGTCAAATCACGGATCCGGGTCCGTTTACCAAAATGTTGAACAAGTAGACTTTATTCAATTAATTACCATAAATTCAAATGTTTAACACATTTCCACATAAAGGCTTCCCGTCTACGCGCTCGGGATGTGCACGCACATCGAGGTGATTAACAGAGGCTTTCGGGGCCTTTAAACAGAGTTTTAGCTAAATTTACACAGGATGACCTTTTGGGTCATCACAATTTCCCACTACTGATAAATCGTCCATGAATACCTCCATAATATCCTCCACCATGTCTATGAATATGGCCATCATGCACCGTTGGAATGTGGCAGGTGCATTGCAGAGGCCAAATGGCATCCTCCTGAAGGCAAACACTCCGTAAGGGCATGTGAAAGAGGTATTTTCCGTGTCTTCCGGGGCAATTGAAATTTGGTTGTACCCCGAGTATCCATCCAGGAAACAGAAGTGAGACCTCCCTGAAGCCTATCGAGCATATGATCAATGAAGGGAAGTGGGAAGTGGTCTTTTCGGGTGGCGAGATTCAGCTTTCTGTAATCCATGCATATTCTCCAGCCCGTGACGGTTCTTGTAGATATCAACTCATTTTTATCATTCTCGACAACCGTCATGCCACCCTTTTTTGGAACACATTGCACTGGGCTAACCCAGCTGCTGTCAGAGATGGGGAAAATGATTCCCGCATCTAACCGCTTGATAATTTCTTTCTTCACCACCTCCTTCATATTTGGGTTCAAGCGCCTTTGATGTTCCCTGGAAGGTCTGTGTCCCTCTTCCAGGAGAATCTTGTGCATGCAATATGCTGGGCTGATCCCTTTGATATCTGCCATGGTCCATCCAATGGCAGCCTTGCACTCTGAAAGTATCTGTAACAACTTATCTGCCTGCACATCTAACAAACTAGATAAGATAATAACAGGTAGCGTAGTATTGGGGCCTAGAAATGCGTATCTGAGATGGGTTGGCAATGGTTTCAACTCTAGTTTGGGAGGTTCTTCCACAGAGGGTTTGGTTGGTGGGCTGTCTCGTTTCTCTAAGTGCAATGGTTCATACTCAAGAGCCCTCGGCCATACTCTTTTACCTTCAAGTTCTAACACCTACTCTGCTAATTCCTTCTCATTTATCGCATCTAAGTTAATTAAGCATAAGCGAGGGGGTCCTCAGTAGTTAAGGCCGCATCATCTTCCTCAACTATCACATCCACAACATCAATTAGAGAGCAGTTCGTGAACTCACTAGGTCGCCTCATGGATTTCTGCACGTTGAATGTGATTTCTTCATCATTAAGCCTCATCTTGAGCTCCCCAGTCTCACAATCAATGAGAGCTCTGCTTGTGGCCAAAAATGGCCTGCCAAAGATTATGGGAATTTCTTCATCCACTCGACAGTCTAGTATCACAAAGTTAGCACGGAACACAAACTTCCCCACTTGCACTAAAACATCATCTAGAATACCCGACGGTCTCTTCACCGTCCTATCAGCTAGCTGCAACAACATGGAAGTTGGTCTAGCTCTACAAATACCCAGCCTCTTATAAATAGCCAGGGGAATTATATTAATGTTGGCCCCCAAATCACACAGTTCTTTGGCAAAAGACAAATTACCAATGGTGAAGGGAATTGTAAAACTCCCTAGATCAGAAAACTTCTCTGCTATTGGTCGTGTTACCACAACACTGGAAGTTTGAGTCAAAGTCACAATCGCTAAGTCTTGGAAATCATCCTGGACATCAAATCCTTCATCATCTTCGCATACCCAGGCATATCTTTCAGAGCATCAATTAGAGGAATGTTTACCTGTACCTGCTTCAGCATATCGAAGAAACTTTTGTACTGTTCATCCTTTTGGTATTTGGCCAGCCTTTGAGGGAAAGGGGCTGGCTGCCTCTTCTTCCCAGTGATTTGGGATTTTTATTTCTCAACTCCCACTTCAACTACTGGCTCTAGGAATATTTCCACTTCCTTTTCAGCCTCACTCTTCCCACTATGTTCTCCTTCAGCAGTTTGTACATTTACCTTGGTCAGGTTTGTGGAATCATCATGAGCTAATTCCTGTTCCAAGTCCAAGTCCCTGCCATTGTGGAGACTCACTGCCATCATCTTCTTCGGTCCATGGTCCTTAGGATTCACCTAAGTATCGATTGTTCACTGCCATAGATATATGGCCCAACTGCACTTCAATATTTTTAATAGCTGCATCATGTACATCTACTCTCTCACTCATTTTGGCCGTTGACCCAATCACCTGTTGCATCATCGCTTCAAGACTGGAAAACCCATCTTCTTGCCTTCCCCCTGTTGTTGCTGAGGAGGGTGGTATGCTTATTGTTGATTCTGATTGTTATAACCTTGTGGCCTCTGATAAGGTGATACATTACCTTGCGGTCTCATGGCACCCATGTTTCCATTGTTCTACAGCTGGTGAGGTGGTCTATACGGTTGAACTTGCTGACCCCAGTCCTGCCCCCCTTGTCTCTGGCCTCCATAATTTGACACATAATCCATGTTTTCTGGATAAGGAAGGTGATCACACTCTGCATTCTACTAAATACCAAATGGTTGACTAATGCAAGATGTGCATAAGCCCCCATTGGTTGTATCCACGATATGTACCTGCTGCTTTTGCCCTGATTCCTCCACCTTCTTAGTTATTATGTTCATCTGTGTTATCAAGGTGGCCACGTCCTCCGCAATAGTATTGGATGGATCAAAGGGCACTGAGTGAACTATAGGAGTAATGGGCGCATTCCTGGTTGTCCACCCTGAATTCTGTGCCATTTTATCAAGCAGGATCTGACTTTCTCTCCATGTTTTGCTCAAGAATGCTCATCCAGCTGAAGCATATACGTTTTCCTTTACAATATCAGCCAGACCCATATAAAAATGATGCCCCAACATCTGCTCAGGAATTCCATGGTATGGACAGATAACCAACATTCCCTTAAATCGTTCCCATGTTTCCTGCAATGTTTTAACTGGCTTCTGTCTGAAGCTCAAGATTTCATCAATTTTTTGAGTTGTATTGTTGGGTGGATGAAATTTATTCACGAACTGCTTAACTAACTCCTCCTATATGATAATGGAATTGATGGGGAGAAAGTTTAGCCAAGTCTGGGCTGCTCCTGTCACTGATAATGGAAACAACAATAGTTTTATTGCTTCCTGAGTGACATTTGGTCGCCTCTGCGTTTTGCAAATCGATAGGAAATTCTACAAATGCTGTTGGGGGTCCTCGATGTATGACCCTGAGTATAGTCCCTTGTTCTGCAACAAGTGCAGCATATTATTTGTAATCTGGAAGGACTCAGCCTGTATTTGAGGGACTAGTATCGCAGTGGCCAAATTCTCTGCCGTGCGTTGTGCCCAGTCATATAAAGGAGCCTCTTCCCCTATCTGCGCAACTGGGTCTACCACATCGTCCCCATTGTTGTTCCTGTTGTTTGGATCTTCCATGTCGGGTTCAAGTTGTTCAATTGATGATTGTTGTTTGCTTTTCCTCTTGGCCCGGTTTAAGGCCTTGAAAATTTTCTCGGGGTCTGATAAGGCTTCAAATACTTCACCAGTTCTCAATGAGTTTCTAGGCATGCACATGTACAACCAGCTTAGCAAACGTTAAAATTTCAATGTATAAATGAAAATTGAAGAAAATTGACTATACTTAAGAATGTTGTATTTCTTCCAACTCTAATTGATAACACCGTTAATTCCCCGGCAACAACGCCAAAATTTGATCACGCTCAACTATGTCTATTAAAAGACTAAGCGGGCGTTGCAAATATAATCCAGGTATTTTTCCCAGAGTCGAATCCAACAAGGAACCAAAGTATCAACTTTTGTTGCTAGGTTACCAAATTCTTAATAATCAACTTCCTCAAATGTTATGACTATCACTTGGTTTTGTTTAAACTACTACAGCTGAATGGAAATATTAAGATTAAAGATTAACTAATAATAAGGTGTAAACAATTGTAATAAAGGTCTAAGGTTATGGTTTCCCTCGTTGGTGAACATTCTTCTTGTGTATTTCCTATAGTTTTGACTTAGTTGTCTCTATCAATCATGAACACCCCAGTTATCATAAATCTCTCTCAAGTAATTATGATAATTTACTAGACGCGCTCTCTCAAGTTATGCTAGCTAGATTGCATTACAGTTCACTTTAGATTGCACCCGAGGTATCGTTATCTCTAATCCAACCTCTAAACCCTCGNATGTTGTTCAAACAACTATCTAAATATGCACTCTCTCTCAAGTAGATACATAATAAATAGGAACAGCTAATTGAGGGCCCTTCAATCAACTACAACGAGAACATAGTTGAACAAATAGAGATTAAAAACCAAGCAAAACTATATTAATATCACAATAGGTTCATCCCCAACGGGTTCCACCAAAACTTTTAGATTAAATAAATTAGCTACTCATGATCATAGTAACCAAATTCAAAATAACTTGCATAATTAAATTACAGAGTAAGGAATAAAGGATGTAAAAATCAATGTTTTGATCTTCTGAGTAGTGTTCCACGATCTCCTCTTGTCTCCAATGGAAAAAGTCCTTCAAATTTGTGTGTTTGGGTCTATTTATATGTTTTGGGACAATCCCTAAACTTTTATGATACTTCTAGTCACACCGGAAAACACTTAAAGCCTTTAAAACTCGGATTGGGCCGGATCTAGGACCTGGCGTTACATAGAAAACGCTTGAAAAATGCCTGGTATGACCATGCTTTACATCTCTGACGCCTGGGTAAGGCCTGATAGGACCAGACTTTACAAGCCTAAAGCCGGTTAGCACCTGGCTTTACATGTCTAAAGCCTGGCTAAAGCCAGGGTCACTCCTTTTGATTCTTGAGCGCATTTTTGACGTTTATGCATCCATTTAGCTCGGCTTCCATCTCCGATTCACCTATACATGAAATAGACTCCATTATGCTCAAACAAGGTGTATTTTTACCATTAACACACATAAAATGTAAGGCACATAATGCACTAAACTATGAATTATAGCCACACATCAGTAGGGTCTGAAAAATTGATGTAATTTTTATATTTGCAAATAAAGTGATTATTAAGTTGCCCAAATAAACTAAAAAATGAACCGGACAGTCGTTCCGAACAAACTATATATTAGTAGTTATTATAAGGTGTACATTAAAGAAAATTTTAGCACCCGCCATCTTTAAATTCTAGATCCGCCTCCGCAAATAGAACAAACTAATTAAATTTATACCCTATTAGATAATGTAAATTGTAATATGACTACATTCAAAAAATTTGACACCAGGAGCTTCTAAATTCTGAATCCGCCTCTGCTTTAGCATCAGGTAAAGTAAAAGTAAAAAAGAAGAAAAAAAACATCAAGGTAAACGAAAATAATATTGAAGGAGAGATTGATAATCTAAAGGGCGAAAAAATATGTATGTATAGTGTAAAGTTGGAGTAGAAGTTTGACTTTTGACAAAAAAGAATTAAAATAATTATCAGTCTTCAAATATGAAATTAAATTACATTCACTATTAGTGTAGGAGAATATTTTTTGACAAACTTCAATAGATTACCTGCTATATTTTTTATAGGTTAATAATTTTTACGTGGTGTAAATGATGTTAACGTCTGTTAACTTTTTGAATGAGTTTTCTTTACTTTGTCAATTAATAAATAAGAACCCCTTTGATTTTACTGTTACAGATAAGTGATATTTTTTGTTAAATACGTCTGAGAGAAGTATCTGGTCGGCCAAGTGTTTATTGTTACTTTTTTGGGACCACTGCCTGCCTCGTCTCAATCTGCAGTTAATTTAGTGCAACAGTTTGTCAATTTTGAAATGTGTTGTGTAATTTACTGCATGCAGATTTTATTTTGAGTATCTTCTGTTTCTTGTTTTCTATTTAATTTGAAAGGAATTGTGAGCAGAAGTCCTTTTTGGACTGCTTTCTTTTGATTTTTTTTAATAATAACAAACTAATTCCTTAACAAAATATATATTTAAAGATCATTACCAACATAGATGGAAAAATAACACATTCTTTTTTGTCTAAAGGCCACTAAGAACGTTTGATGAACATAGATGGAAAAAATGGAACGATGTGTGTTATAAGTTGAAAAAAAAACACCACCACCATTGGAAAGCAACAAGACGGTCCACTTTCTTGCTAATGTTAACAAAATTCTCAGTCTCAGTTTTCTGAAAAGAAAATTGCATGCCAATCAATCAGTGAAATAATGGCTTCAATATAGAAAAGACTAATATTACAGGAACAAAAATGGTCCAAGCAGATTGAATTTAACATAACACAGTTTGAATGCTTTAGGATAAATCGTGAATATGAATCATCAAGATTTGATGCCAGAAAAGACAACTGGATAACCCTTGAGGCTCCTTTTTTTCCAATAGTGTAATGTTGATTTTCCTACCTTCTTATTGGTAATGGCAAGCGGAAATATGGTAAACGCTTAGAACTGTTAGTGTAGAGAATAATATAACTTAGTGTATATAATGTGTAGTAGCAGGGTCAGTTTAGTCATTACACTAGCTTAGTTATTAACGTTCAGCCTTTCAGTTGTTAAGTTAGTTATGATTTAATTATTAGTTAATTAGTTTAACTACTATATAAATAACGCACATAAATATATTAAAGGTTATGTGGTTGAATAATGAAATATACAACTTCTCTCTCTTCGTTGGTCTATACCTACTACTCTCTTAATATCTCTCTTTCTTCTCCATTGATGAATATATGATTCTTCTCTATTTCTTGATTGATTCATCTTACAATAACTACAATTGGTAGTGATTAGGTTTAGTTAATATATTTTTCTTTGCTGCAATCATTGTGGGCAAAATAAGTTCGAGGGTTCTCAAATAAAGGTAGAAGATGTCAACTTAAACGAGAATTGTACAATTTTGATGGTTAAAACAACAGTATTTTGGTTGGTGAAACTTTTTAAGTAGGTAAAAGCAAAAGAGTAAACACATACTACTCCACTAATTTATTGTCTTTTTTTCTTTTGTATTGTCATAAAAAACAGGTTTGCCCGTATAGTTGCTTTTGTTTTCACAGCAACAACTCTCCGCGACTGTTCAACCACAGTAATGTTTTCTTAATTGGAAACTATTTGGACTCTTTAATTTGATTCTTGAAAATTCTAGGTAAAACATATCATGTTGTAAAAACATCACTAGGGAAAGTATCATTGAATGATATATAGCACCAAACTGATAAGGATGAGAAGAGAAAAAGACCTAAAAGAATCATCCAAAGGAAGGAGATGCTACCATCGTCATAAATAGACAATTACAACAGAGGGTCTCTACTAATTTATATATTCTTTAATTTTGTTCCCCCATGAGAAAAATATGATGGTGTTTGAACCCTTCACCTCAACCGCAAAAGACAAAAATTTCACTAGCTAGCCTTCAACCCCCAATTGATAATAATCTCACATAGTGGTTGAGCGGCTCAAGTGATCAATTAATAGCTTGTTTGGCCAAACTTCTAAAATCAGCTTATTTTGAGAAGCGTTTTTCTCAAAAGTACTTTTAAGAAAAGTGCTTTTAGTGAAAAATAGTTTGTGTTTGACTAATTAATTTGAAAAGCACTTTTGAGTAGTAATTAGTGTATGACCAAACATTTGAAAACTGCTTCTAAGTGTATTTTTCTCAAAAATGCTTCTCAGAAAAGTGCTTTTGGAAAGAAGCTACTTTTTTCTGATTCTCAAAAACTAGTTTTGCTTCTCCTCAAAAGCACTTTTTTTTTTCTTTCAAAAACTTGGCCAAACACCTCAATTTTTGGCCAAAAGTGCTTTCGGCCCAAAAAAAACTTAGTCAAACACGATATAAATCTCCTTTACTAGAAAATTACATTTTGTATACGTGATCTTGACTTATGCATATATGTTGATAGTTGAGTCTTTAGTACGTGAATACAAGAAAAACTTCTGGTGATGTACTTAGGGAATTTCAAAATATGCTTTAGGTTATGAGTTGGACTATCAATTGTGATATTTTAATATTCCACTTCCTTGTCCTGTTTGAACCCTGATCTCATCACTTTTTTTTGGTTAATCAAAGAATGTAAACTTTGTTGATAACAAATTGACAGCTCGCGAATACCAGTGAATTACGGCAAAGGCGATGAAGTGTGATGTAAAAGGCCATTTACATTTACTCCTAAGCTAAGCATGCCTAGTTATTAAGGTATAAGCCATGCCTTGCTAGTTTAGAAAATAGGAATTAGGTTGTGACTTCCTATACAATATGTTACTTTACCATGTGTGGAGCTTTCTTTCAATAAGAAAAAATGTGGATTATGGATGTCACTTTTAATGAAAGAGTTATCACCAATGATAAGTTACCCACCTATAGAAGAAGTAAATGAAGAGGTAGTGTATTCCTCTTATGCATTAGCGCAAAATAATATATTATATACCGTTTAACCTTGTAACCCATTTTGATAGCATCATAAAATTAAGGCCAAAACCACACCGTACCTCAGCATACAACCACCTTTATCATCCTCAAAAAGTTGTTGAGGAAGAGCTATATACTACAATAAAAACAATAACAACAAATTTAGTATAATCTCGTGATGTTGAAGAGCTATATATCAACCTCAAAAAGAAAGTAATTAGCATCAACCTCACAGTAAGAAATACTTTAAGAAATATTATAGAACATTACCAACAATATAGTAACCATAAACAATTATTAACTTCAAATATTGATGTGTGACATTTCAGAGGAATGATCTACTCTCGAATAAACATTCGTTAAAGTAGATAATTAAAGCTAAACATACACCATATTCTAGGATTGGCAGAAGTAAAGAGAAGCTCCAACATTAACAAGCCCATAAAGTACATAGTGCGAGTTTCAAATTACTTCGAGAAGCTAACTATTACACAAGGAACAAAATGAACAAAAAATATATGAAAGATTCAATGAGATAATATCAAACTGGATAAATTTTTGCTGCATTTTTCACAAGTTAATGAATCTTAAAGAAGATTATGACTCACTTGAATCAATTACTTTTCCTCTTTTTTCTAGCAAATAGTGAAATTCAATGACATTGCTCGATTTGTCCATATTTGACATTTAGTTTTTAGCCACTATGAAGATTTAATCAAAAATATTGATAATAGGCTAAATTCACGTAGTTTAGTGTATATTTGTACTCGAACTTAATGATGCTTCACTATCTTAGGAATGTTAAATGATGTTAAAATGGCTCTAAATGTCGATTTTATGTTTCGCAGGAGCAAAGTGCGCTTATAAGGACCTAGGATGGCGTTTGGAGCCAAATTGAAGGAGAAAGACCCCTTGGAGTATTTAAAGTGTGAAAAGAAGGAAGAAAATTGCTGGAACAGATTACAAGTCCACTAGCGCGATCACGCTAGCCCAGATGCCAAAGACAGAATATAACCCCTTTAACGCGGTCTTAGCGCGACCGCGCTAATCCATCGATCCCAAGCAGAATGGAAGGCCATTAGCGCGCTAGTCCAGTTGTATGCGTTATTTCCCATGGGTAAAATAGGAAGTTTGGGGCAATTCCGCTTAACCTATATAAGGTTCAACTTGCCCAAAAGAGAGGATTAATCAGGTTTAGAGTCTTGTTCAAGAAAAGCAAAGGCAAGAGGCAAGGAGGGCAATTGGGCATCAATTCTCATCTCTTTCCCTTGTAGTTCTGCCATTGTTGATGAATTCTTTCTGTTGTTATTTTCAGTACAATTATGAGTAGCTAATCTATTTAGTCAGGTTTTGGTGGAACCCGTTGAGGATGAACATCTTGTTATATTAATATAGTTTGCTTGGTTTCAATCTCAATTTGTTCAACTAAGTTCTTATGGTAGTTGATCGAAGGGCCCTCAATTAGTTGTGCCTATTTAGTATGTATCTGCTCAAGAGAGAGTGCATATTTAGGTAGTTGTTGGACAACACCACTCCAAAGTATAGGAGGGATCCATAACCGAGAGTTTAAAGGTTGGATTAGAAATAACGATATCTTGGGTGCAATCTAAAGTGAGCTGTAATAAAAGCTAGCTAGTGTAGCTCGAGAGAGTGCTCTAGTAAATTATCATAAATGCTCGGGAGAGATTTATGGTAGCAAAAGTGCTCATGATTGATAGAGATAATTGGGCCAAACAATAGGAAATATACAAGATGGGATTTCATCAGCAGGGGAAACGATAACCTTTGATCCTCTCGCATTTGTTTATAACTCAGTATTAGTTATTTTTCAGTTTACTTAATTTCATTCAGTTTAGTAAGTACAAATACCAACAAATTGTTATTCTCAACCTTTGGGAGGTTGATTACGAAGAATTAAGTGAGTCTAATAACTATAATTGATGGGTTAATTCCTTGTGGGATTCGACTCTGGGCGAAATACTCAGATTATATTTGCAGCGCCCGCTTAGTATTTTTATAAGATACAGTTGAGCGTCATCAAATTTTGGCGCCGTTGCCGGGGAATTAACGGTGTTATCAATTAAAGTTTGAAGAAATACAAAATTCTAAAGTATAGTCCATTTTCTTCAATTTTTCATCTATACATTGAAATTTTAACGTTTGCTAACTTGGTTGTACAGGTTCATGCCTAGAAGCTCATCGAGAACTGGTGAAGTATTTGAAGCCTTATCAGACCCCGAGAAAGTTTTCAAGGCCTTGAACCGGGCCAACTGGCAAAGCAAACAACAACCATCAATTGAACAACTTGAACCAGACATGGAAAATTTAAACAACAAGAACAACAATGGCGACGGCGTGGTAGACCCAGTTGCGCAAATAGTGGCACCTCTTGTTCCAGAGGCTCCTTTATATGACTGGACACAACCCACGGTGGAGAATTTGGCCACTGCAATAACAGTCCCTCAGATACAAGCTAAGTCCTTTCAGATTACAAATAATATGCTGCACTTGCTACAAAACAAGGGACTATTTTCAGGGTCCTACATTGAGGACCCCCAACAATATTTGAAGAATTTCATGTCGATTTGCAAGTCTCAGAGGCAGCCAAACGTCAATCAGGAAGCGATAAAACTGTTATTGTTTCCATTCTCAGTGACAGGAGCAGCCCAGACTTGGCTGAACTCGCTCCCCATTAATTCCATTACCACATGGGAGGAATTAGTTAAGCAGTTCGTGAATAAATTCCATCCACCCAACAAGACAGCTCAACAAATTGATGAAATCTTGAGCTTCAGACAGAAGCCAGCTGAAACATTGCAGGAACACATGGGAACGATTTAAAGGAAAACTAGTTATCTGTCTGCACCATGGTATTCCAGAGGAGATGTTGGGGAAGCGTTTTTATATGGGTATGGAGGATACTGTAAAGGAAAATGTAGATGCTTCAACTGGTGGAGTATTCTTGAGCAAAACATGGAGAGAAAGCTAGATCCTGCTTGATAAAATGGCGCAGAATTCGGGGTGGACAACCAGGAATGCGCCCATTACTCCTGTAGTTCACTCAGTGCCCTTTGACCCATCCAATACTCTTGCTGAGAATGTAGCCACCTTGATAACACAGATGAGCATACTAACTAAAAATGTGGAGGAATCAACGCAAAAGCAGCAGGTAAATATCGTGGATACAACCAATGGGGGCTTATGCACATCTTGCATTAGTCATCCACTTGGTAATCAGTGGAATGCTGAATGTGACCATCATCACTACCTTGAAAATATGAACTATGTGTCGAATTATGGAGGTCAGCGACAGGGTGGACAGAATTGGGGCCAACAAAATCAACCATACACGCCCCCTCAGCAGCAACACAACAGTGGAAACATGGGAGCCACGGCCTCAGGGAAATGTGGCGCCTTGCCAAAGGCCACAGGGGTACAATAAGTAGAATCATCATCAGCAACATGCTTATCACCCTCTTCAGCAGCAGCATGGTGGTAGATAGGAAGATGGGTTTTCCAGACTTGAAGCAATGATTCAAAAGGTCATTGGGTCAACTGCAAAAATAAGCCAGAGAGTAGATGCACACGAGTCATCTATTAAAAAAATTAAAGTGCAAATGGGCCTGATCTCGATGTCCTTGATAATCGTCCTCAGGGACATTGCCTGCACATACTCAGGTAAATCCTAAGGATCATGGTCCTAAGCAGTTAATGGAAGTGAGTCTACACAATGGCAAGGACTTAGACTTGGAGCAAGAAAGAGCTCAAGAAAGCAGTCAGGCTGAGACACTGATACCAGTGCCTATTGAATTTGATGAGTCAACAAAACTGACTGAGGTGACGGTGCATACTGCACACGGAGAACCCAACACACAACTCGAGGCCGAGAAAGAAGCGGAGCCAGCCCAAGAACCGGTAATTGAGGTGGTGGCTGACAAAGAAAAATACCAACTCATTGGGAAGAAGAGACCTCCACCACCATTCCCACAGTGGCTGGCTAAGTATCAGAAGGATGAGCAGTATAAAAGTTCTTGGACATGTTGAAACAAATACAGGTAAACATTCCTTTGATTGATGCTCTAAAGGAGATGCCTGGGTATGCCAAAATGATGAAGGACTTAATGTCCCAAAAATTTGACTTCCAAGACCTGGCCACAGTGACACTTACTCGGGCTTGCATTGTTGTTGTGACCCGACCAATTGCGGAAAAGCTGTCTGATTCAGGGAGTTTCACCATTCCCTGCACCAGTGGAAATTTTTCCTTTGCAAAGGCACTTTGTGATTTAGGGGCCAACATTAATCTTATTCCCCTGGCCATCTACAAGAGTTTTGGGATTGGTCGAGCTAGACCAACCTTTATGTTATTGCAAGTGGCAGACATGACGGTAAAAAGATCGTCAGGCATTCTGGATGACGTATTGGTGCAAGTAGGAAAATTTGTGTTCCTTACAAATTTCGTGATACTGGACTGCAGAGTGGATGAAGAGATTCCCATCATTTTGGGAAGGCCATTCTTGGCCACTAGGAGAGCCCTCATTGATTGTGAAACTAGGGAGCTCAAGATGAGATTGAAAAACGAGGAAATCACATTCAATGTGCAGAAATCCGTGAAGTGACCAAGTGAGTTCGCTAATTATTCTCTTGTTGATGATGTAGATGTGATAGTGGAGGAAGATGATGAGTCCTTAACTATTGAGGACCCCCTTGCTGCATGTTTGATCAATTTGGGTGAGGTAAAAGGGGAAGAATTGGCAGAATGGGTATTAGCGCTTGACGAAAAAGGTGTTTGGCCGAGGGTACTAGAATTTGAGCCCCTACACTTAGAAAAGAGAGAGACTATGCCAGCCTAGCCATCTGTTGAGAAGCCACCCAAGCTGGAGTTGAAGCCACTGCCAGCCCATCTCAGGTACGCGTTTCTTGGGCCTAATTCTACTTTACCTGTTATTATCTCATCTAGTTTACTAGATGTGCAGGCGAAGCAACTATTACAGGTACTCACCGAGTGCAAGATGGCCATTGGTTGGACCATGGAAGAGATAAAGGGGATCAACCTGGCGTTCTGTATGCACAAAATTCTGCTGGAAGAATGGCACAAACCTTCTAGGGAACACCAGAGGCGGCTGAACCCAAACATGAAGGAAGTGGTGAAGAAGGAAATCATAAAGTGGTTGGATGCGGGAATTATTTTCCCTATCTATGATAGCAACTAGGTTAGCCCGGTGCAATGTGTACCTAAAAAGGGTGGCATGACGGTTGTAAAAAATGACAACAATGAGATGATATTCACAAGGACCGTCACCGGCTGGAGAATTTGCATGGACTACAGAAAATTAAATCTTTGCCACTCGTAAAGATCACTTCCCACTTCCCTTCATCGATCAAATGCTCGACAGACTGGTCGGGAGGTCTCACTTCTGTTTTTTGGACGGGTACTCGGGGTACAACCAAATTTCTATTGCCCCGAAGACAGAGAAAATACCTCATTCACTTGTCCCTACGTGATCTTTGCATTCAGAAAGATGCTCTTTGGCTTATGCAATGCACCCGCCACATTTCAAAGGTGCATGACAGGCATATTCACTGACATGGTCGAGGATACCATGGAGGTATTCATGGATGATTTCTCAGTGGTGAGAAATTCATTCGATGAGTGCTTAGCAAATATGACTCGAGTGCTGAGGCGGTGTATTGAGACGAACCTTGTGCTTAATTGAGAAAAGTGCCATTTCATGGTACAAGAGGGGATAGTCTTGGGGCAGCTGGTGTCGAACAAAGGAATTGAGGTGGATCGTGCCAAAGTAGATGTGATTGTAAATATCCCACCTCCCACATCGGTTAAGGCGATAAGGAGCTTCCTTGGGCATGTCGGGTTCTACTGGCGATTCATCAGAGACTTCTCCAAAATAGCCAAACCCCTATGTAAGTTGCTCGAAAAAGATAACCCTTTTGTGTTTTCTAATGATTGCAGGTTGGCTTTCGAGGAGTTGAAAAAGAAGCTATTCACGAGCCCGATCATTGTTGCTCCCGATTGGGAGAAACCATCCCAGCTCATATGTGATTCCAGTGATTACGCAGTGGGAGCGGTGTTAGGACAGCGAAAGCAAAAAATAATGCACCCGATCTACTAGGCGAGTAGGACGTTGAGTGGAGCTCAGCTGAACTACACGGTGACTGAAAAAGAGATCCTGACAGTAGTGTTTGCCTTTGACAAGTTCAGATCATAACTGATCGACTCGAAGGTGATTGTTTACACTGATCATGCTACCCTCAGGTATTTGGTTGAGAAGAAAGAATCCAAGCCACGCCTAATTCGTTGGGTCTTGCTGCTGCAAGAATTCGATTTAGAGATTCGTGACCGCAAGGGCACGGAGAACCAAGTCGCGGACCATCTGTCGCGACTTGAAGGCACTGATAATGTAGTAGAAGCAGAGGATATTTTGGAAACCTTTCCAGACGAGCAGCTACTCGCCACGAGCATGGAGAAGGTGCCATGATATGCAGACATTGCAAATTTCCTGGCCAGTGGTATTGTGCCCTATGAACTCTCATATGTCCAAAAGAAATTTTTTTATCGTGATTGGTGCTATTATTACTGGGATGAACCTCACTTGTTTAGAATCTGTATTAACAATATGACTCGGAGGTGCGTCCCCGAGATAGAACAATTCTCTGTTTTGCGGGCATGTCATGCATCAGCGTATGAAGGGCATTTTAGAGGAGTTTGAACAACAACTAAGGTTCTAGAGGCCGGATTCTACTGGCCAACTGTGTTCAAATATGCCCACCAATGGGTGAAGGGCTGCAACGAGCGTGAACGGACGGGGAACATATCCCGTCGCCACGAGATGCCCATGAACCCGATCCAAGAGGTCGAGGTGTTTGATGTATGGGGGATTGACTTTATGAGTCCCTTCGTTAGCTCATACGAAAATAAGTATATACTTATTGCTGTAGACTATGTGTCCAAATGGGTGGAAGCTGCAGCACTCCCCACCAATGACGCAAGGGTGGTAGTGGGATTCTTGAAGAAAAACACATTCACCCGTTTTGGGATTCTAAGGGCTATCATCAGTGACAGAGGCACTCACTTATGCAACCGTGCCTTCGAAAAGCTGTTAGCTAAGTACAATGTGCGCCACAAGGTGGAAACCCCTTATCACCCTCAGACGAGTGAGCAGGTTGAAGTGTCAAATCGAGAAATCAAGAGTGTGCTGACTAAAACGGTGAATGCCACAAGAACTGATTGGGAGAAAAATCTTGATGACGCACTATGGGCATACAGAACCGCATTCAAAACACCAATTGGTATGTCGCCATACAAGTTGGTGTTCGGAAAGGACTATCACCTGCCGGTAGAACTGGAACATCGAGCATGGTGGGCACGAAACAGTTAAACATGGATATGGATGCTGCGGGCACAAGTCGAGCCACTGAACTGCATAAGTTGGATGAATTCAGATATCTTGCATTTGAAAGAACGAGGTTGTATAAAGAGAGAATGAAGAGGTTACATGATAAGAACATTGTGGACCGGAACTTCAAACCAGAGAAATGGTTCTGCTCTATAACTCCAGATTGAGACTTTTTCCGGGTAAACTCAAGTCTCGATGGCCTGGACCATTTCGTGTGGTCGAAGTGTTTCCCTCAAGTGCCGTAGAGATTGCTTCTGAAGAAGGTGCCAACACCTTCAGAGTTAATGGGCAGAGATTGAAACCGTATGTGGGGATGGACGAGAATAAGGAAGTCTCTGTGGTGTTTCTTGATGAACCTCAGAGGTCGAGCGAGCCATAAATGCGCTAATTTTGCGTCGTGCCACGACGTTAAATCAGGCGCTTCATGGGAGGCAACCCATTGACTTGTTGTAATTGTCATGCCACGACTTGAACTAAGGCGTTGATTGGGAGGCAACCCAAGGTATAGTGTTTATAGAGTAGAGGATGAATAGTTGAATTAATGTAAGTACTAACATATGCAGGTGTACACGGGCAAAAGTCAGGAAAAAAATGAAGTGTGGTGAGACCTTGATTAGCGCGACCGTGCTACTGAGCGCGCTAGTGGTCGCGCTAATGGACTTATGTTCTGCCTCATGTTCTCGCCACTAGCACGGTTGCGCTACTGAACGCGCTAATGGACTTATGTTCTTCCTCAGGTGCTCGCCACTAGTGTGGTCGCGCTACTGAGCGCGCTAGTGACCGCACTAATGGACTTATGTTCTTCCTCGTTTGACTGCCACTAGCGCGGTCGCACTATGAGCATGCTAGTCCCGCCGCAACAGGTAAGTTTTATTTTTTTTGGTTTTAATTCTTATTTTTACCCACAATATTACCTAATCCCCCCACTTTCCCCACCACACTCGCCCATTCCCCTAAAAACTCCTCTTCTTCTCAAACCCTTCTACTCCCTTATCCTAAACGAAGTAAATCAAAAGCAAAAGAACCCTTCTCCCCTCTCAAGCTCAAGACACTTAATAACCCTCCCATACACCTCTCACACTTCTCACTCCTTACACCACAGGTATGTGTCTTCTTCTCTGGTCTTTTTTTTTTCATTTTTAATTCAGCTGTTTTTTTTCTTTTCTTTTGTTAAAAGTTGTAGTTTTTTTCTTATTCTTTAGTAGAAATACTTGGTAGTATAGGCTTCGTACTGGTGGGTGATAATATTTGGTGGTGTGGTATGTCTTTATTTAATTGGGGTGTTGTTTGGGAAATTGGGGATTCAACTTGTCAAATGGAAGCTCAGGTGAATAATGCCCACTATGTGTTTGTGTAAATGCCTCAATGAAGGACAGTTATTGTGACCAAGTGTAAGGTGAAGTCTGAGTAACCAAATTGGGTCACCTCGTTGGCACTAAATTCATGATGTGTTTTTGTTGTAGGTACAATGGCTCCCCAAAAGCGTCAAGCCACCGGCTCCTCTTCATGCAGACAAGCAGGTTCTTCTTCCGGAAGGCCACGGAAGTCCGTTGACACTCGACCTTTCAACAACAATAAATTTGTATCTGCTAAGGCTCAGGATAGGTTCGCGACAAAGGAATCTAAGGCAGCCATACCTGAACGTGGCATAGACACTGACTCACTCCGGCGCTACTGCCAAAGAATGTATAATGAGTTGATACGGAGGAGATTTGATATGTTCTTTGAAGAGCCCGATGAGGCTCATGCCATGATAGTAAGACAATTTTATGTGAACTGCCCAGAACACAACAATCATGTGGTAACAGTAAGGAAGAAGCAGGTAAACGCCTCTGTGGAGGCCATTCGGACGTTCTACTGGTTGCCAGGCTCGGTGGATATGTACGATGATAACTATGAAGCATATGGCCGGCGCTATACTCAGTGGGATACATTCCTCCCAACCATTTGTGCTCCAAATGCCGATATAAAATGGTATAAGTATGGGCAGAAGTTTCACTCTACAGCTCTTACCTTTGAGGCTAAATGTTGGCTCTACCTGATTAACAACCGCCTACTCCCATCCCACAACACCTCGGAGGTGAACATTACTCGCGGGTGTTTAATCTGATGCTTCATGATGGGCCGTAATTTTGACGTGGCCAGGCTTATGCATGAGAGATGTTCGTCCGCTGTAAGGTTCAGAGGTATGGTTTCTTCTTACCATCTCTAGTCACCAAATTGTGCCTTGCAACTGGAGTACCGGGGAACTTCACAGTCGATGGTAGAGTGCCAACGGCGTACACCTTCAGAGCTGATAGAGTCACAATTGGTAAGGAACCAATGGCCGTTGATGATGATGAGGAGGAGAATGAGTCAGATGAGGAAGCTGAGGAGGAACCAAAACAACATGCGGAGGAGGAGCATGAACCGATGGAGGAGGATCAACCTAGTCAAGCGCAAACTGCTGAGGTGGAGGGCCCGTCTAGAGCCCGTCAGAGTTATAGGCTAGACTACCTGGAGCAGGACATGGTGGAATTGTGCACTTCAGTCACCGACCTGGGTACGCTAGTTGATGTTGTAGCTACCCAGCAGAAGAAATCGAACAAGAAAATCATGGGCTGGCTCCGAGCCCTAGGTCGCGCTTGTCATCTTGAACCAGGGACTATCTCCAACCAGGACTGAGCGTTCAGGGAAGTCTCTTACCTCTCTATTTACTTTGATTTCCATGAGTACATGTTCTCATTTTATGTGTGGGGTGGGGGAAGGTTTCCGTGTACATGTATATACATAGGGAAAAACAATTGGTAGTTATTTTCTTTAGTTCTCTTGTGAGTTAGCATAATTGTTAGTTGTTTATTATTTTCATGTGAGTTTGTTTTTGCCTTTGTGTTTTTGATTGTAAATAGTAGGGTAATTAATATTAAGTCATCTTGGCTCGAGACGGATCCTTTCTACAAGGTTCTTGAGGGTCTAAGTCGACCATAAACAAAAACAAAAAAATTTAGTGGAATCTTCCTAATGACGGACTTCTTAGGCAGTTTTCTTGAGGGAAGTTAGTATAAAAGAAAACACCAAAAAAGTTTTTATTTATTTATTTTTTGGTAGTGTAGCAACTCACCCTTGGTTTTTCTTTTGACCGCGGTTCTTTTCTAAGGGTTTTTCTTGAACCAGATATAGGTAGTTTTTGGTTTATTTTGTTTTTTTTAGTTGTTAGATGTTTAGGGGCGATGAGCTGAAATAAGAGAAGCATCCCTTCGTGTTGTCACACCCGAACACAAATGACCCTAAAGTGTGACGCTTAGGCTCAGTTGTTGATTCTTGCAGAATGCCTTACTTTTGTATGTTTTAACTGACTTGAATGCTCGGTGGAGTGTCTTGATGAACCAATCTGGAGTGAATTATGTGGCATATGTGTGTGAGGTATTTTGTATTGTATTTTGTGTCCACATGTGATGCCTAGAAATTGCCTTGTGTGTTTGCAAAGCGCAATAGTAGCTTCATTCAGTCTTAGAAGTGATATAGGAATTTATTTGATAAGCCAAATATAAAGTATACCCACCTGATTGCAATTTATCATAGTTAACCCCGTTGAGCCTATAAGACTGTTCTTTGGCAACCACATTACAAACTTTACCCAATTGTTTGAATGGCCTGTCTGTTTGAACCTTGTACCTCCCATGAGCACTTTGAATTGTTAGAGAATATGTAAAATTCAAAGTGTGGGGTGGTGATTTGGTTTTTGAGTGGAATCAAGGAAATAGAAAGAAAGGTGCAAATATTTGAAAAAAAATGAAAGGATAAACGCCACTTAGAAAAAAAATGGAGAGGAAGGACAATGAATAAATGCAGTCCTTGATGAATGGTGATTTGATAAAATTGCACCTAAGGGAGTTTGGGGTAAATATAAAGAGAAGTATGGTGGAAATTCTGGCCGAGCATAAGAATGGTCTGAAAGATAAAGTAATTGTATTAAAAGTGCTTAGGGAGGTCAGTCACTATCTAAATATATCCTACCTGTCCCTTAGCCTACATTACAACCAAATGAAGACCAAATTGATCTTAGACTACATGGGCTCGATTAGTAGAGTATCACACTACGACAAAGCCTATGGTGCATCTTTGTGTCATATGAATGTTCTTTCCGAGAGTGAGTGAATTCTTTCTATTTGAGTTCCTAATTGTCTTAATATTATTCTTGTGGAACTACTCTCGTGTGTGATGTGGGGGCACTTAATTTATGACGGAAAGGTAACTCTTCACCTCTACTTAGAGTACTTTGAGAAAATGAGAATATTGCATGGCATGTGAGAGTCGAATCTTGAGGCATATATGTTACATTGCTAGGAAAAACTCTTGTAATATGTTCGTGGTGTGACACGTTGGGGAAATGCTTCATGAAAAAAAGAAGAAACCTTTGTAGAGTATAGTGGATTGCTCGAGGATTGCAATGATTTAAGTGTGAGGTGTTGATAATAGGCTAAATTCACGTAGTTTAGTGTATATTTGTACTCCAACTTAATGCTGCTTCACTATCTTAGGAATGTCAATGATGTTAAAATGGTTCTAAATGTCGATTTTATGTTTCGTAGGAGCGAAGTGCGCTTATAAGGACCTAGGATGGTGTTTGGAGCCAAATTGAAGGGGAAAGACCCCTTGGAGTATTTAAAGTACGAAAAGAAGGAAGAAAATTGCCGGGACAGATTACAAGTCCACTAGCGCGGCCTTAGCGCGTCCACTAGCGCGATCGCGCTAGCCCAGATGCCAGAGACAGAATATAACCCCATTAGCACGTTCTTAGCGCGCCCACTAGTGCGACCACACTAATCCAGCGATCCCAAGAAGAATGGAAGGCCATTAGCGCGCCCAGTAGTGCGCCGACTAGCGCGGGCGCGCTAGTCCAGTCGTATGCGTTATTTCCCCGGGGTAAAATTGGAAGTTTGGGGTAATTCCGCTTAACCTATATAAGGTTCAACTCGCCCAAAAGAGAGGATTAATCAGTTTTAGAGTCTTGTTCAAGAAAAGCAAAGGCAAGAGGCAAGGAGGGCAATTGGGCATCAATTCTCATCTCTTTCCCTTGTAGTTTTGCCATTGTTGATGAATTCTTTTGTTGTTATTTTCAGTACAATTATGAGTAGCTAATCTTTTTAGTCTAAGGTTTTGGTGGAACCCGTTGAGGATGAACATCTTGTTATATTAATATAGATTGCTTGGTTTCAATCTCTATTTGTTCAACTAAGTTCTTATTGTAGTTGATTGAAGGGCCCTCAATTAGTTGTGCCTATTTAGTATGTATATGCTAGAGAGAGAGTGCATATTTAGGTAGTTGTTCCACCACTCCCAAAGTATAAGATGGATCGATTACCGAGGGTTTAAAGGTTGGATTAGAAATAACGATATCTTGGGTGCAATCTAAAGTGAGCTATAATAAAAGCTAGCTAGTGTAGCTCGAGAGAGTGCTCTAGTAAATTATCGTAAGTGCTCGGGAGAGATTTATGGTAGCAAAAGTGCTCATGATTGATAGAGATAATTGGGCCAAACAATAGGAAATATACAAGATGGGATTTCATCGGCGGGGGAAACTATAATCATAGATCCTTCTCGCGTTTGTTTAGAACTCAGTATTAGTTATCTTTCAGTTTACTTAATTTCATTCAGTTTGGTGAGTACAAATACCAACAAATTGTTATTCTCAAACTTTGGGAAGTTGATTACGAAGAATCAAGTGAGTCTAATAACTATAATTGATGGGTTAATTCCCGGTGGGATTCGACTCTGGGCGAAATACTCAGATTATATTTGCAGCGCCCGCTTAGTCTTTTTATAAGACATAGTTGAGCGTGATCAAATTTTGGCGCCGTTTCCGGAGAATTAACGGTGTTATCAATTACAGTTTGAAGAAATACAAAATCCTTAAATTCAAAATGTTCTATATGCCTGTTCTTTATAGAAACTAATTTCATGCTTTAGGTCTAAAAAATCGACGGGAGCCAAAAAAACAATAACCAGAATCCAAAGAATATATTTGTTACTTACTTGTGGAAGTGTTGAATATCATTCAACTTCTCTAACTCAATTATTGTCCAAAACTTTTCGGAGCCAAATTTCATAAAACATATGGGACATTTTCCGTCATAATTTTTAGTCTAAAGGTTAATGTTTCCAAAAGAGAAACTTGGATTGTTTAATTAAGTAAGGTATCTTAGTTATTTTCATTTGTTAGTTAAACTCATATGCAAGCATTGTCCAAAGCTAAAGGTTGCACATTGATAAGTGGGGATTTTGACTATTTATTAGCACCTTTTTACTTTCGTTTAAGTCCAAAAACGTCTAATTGTATTCCCAAAAACTTATTAAATATGCTTTATTGCAGGAGTAATTGGAAAATGAGCCACTAAGAGAAATCTGACTCAAGAAGGAGTGATATGAACTCAAGGAAAATAATCAGGCACAAAAGCTCAAAGTGTGGACCTGTCACGACCTAAATACCTAACTTGTTGTGATGGCCCTATCGTGGAACTAGGAAAGCCGACGTTTTCATTATGATTTCAATATATAACAGAAGTGAGCTAAAGCAATTAAACTAATAGAAGGTTTACATAACAACGGGGTAAAGACCCAAAACTCAAGTGCGAAATAGTAGCCCGACATCGGGGTGTCACTAAGTCATGAGCATCTAACAATCGGTCTGGAAACAGAGTCTACTACAATCTGTGCTAAATGCCAATACAAGAGGGAAAATATAATAATAATAAAGGAGTAACAAGGACTACAAACGCTGGCAGCTACCTCGTAAGTCTCCGATAATCATTCTGGGCACGAACTCAACGACTGCCAGAACCGTACACACCTGTATCTGCACATGAAGTGTAGGGTGTATCATGAGTACAACCAACTCAGCAAGTAACAGAATTAAATAAGAAACTGAGAAGCACGAACTATGAAAATACAGTTCATTTCAAAAGTTTCCAATAAAGAGTGGACATGCCTTCAAATCCAGTAGTTTAGGTCAAATAAGTTCGAGCTCAAGTAAAAACAGATATGAATCTTCCAGAGATTTTACAACAACAACAACAAATAAAAAATAAGTGCAACAATAAATAAAGGAAAGTACAACCTCTCACGACAATAGTCACTCAACTCATTTCAACAGCTCATACTATCGGCACTCAACCCTCAATACACTCTCTCAATAGGTGCATGCGCTCATTGGGGGTGTACAGAATCCGAAGGGGCTCCTTCAGCCCAAGCGCTATATTGCTGCGGCGTCTAGCCCCATCCAATATTGTTGCGACGTGCAACCCGATCCAAATATTATTTTGACGTGCAACCCGATCCATATACATAAATATATCCACGAGGCTTATTGTGGCATGCAACCCGATCCATATACCTCACATAGCTCACAACTCGACACTCAGAACCTATCTCAGTCACTAGCCTCTCCAGCCTCTCGGGCTCACAAAATATCACAATAATCAGCCCAACATAGAGAATACAACAAGTATCAACAAGAAATGAGAGATAACAGAGATATGATACACAACTAAGACGGTGACTGAGTACAAGACAACAATTAGCAGTCAATTCAACAAGTGTACGGCCTCTGCGAGTCCCAACAATGATATCATATGGCTTAAGCACGGTTTCTAACATGAAAGGCAGTCAATTACTCAAAACAAGGGAAAACATGTGATAATAATGAACTATTCGACTTTACAGACTCACGGGAGGACCAAGTCTTAATCCCTCACGATGCACGCCCACTCGCCCGTCACCCAGCATGTGTGTCACCTCCAAATTCTCGAGGATCCATACCCTCAAAACCAGATTTAAGACTGTTAATTACTTACCTCAACCGCGCAGGAACCCTACTCAGATATGCCTTTGCCTCTCGAGTCGGCCTCCAAACGCCCCGAATCTAGCCACAAACAGTACGATATAATCAATATAGGCTATAAGGATTGATTCCACAAGAAAACTATAAAAATATAGCCCAAAATCCGAAATCAGCTCAAACCAGTCTCCGGAGCCCACGTCTCGAAACCCGACGAAAGTCACAAAACCCGAAAGCCCATTGTTGGTACCCAATTTTCCCCATATATATTTTGTAAATACATATATACTTTCAAAATAGTGCACGAGCATCAACAAGTGTTTTTCCATAATATTTTATAATTTTAAAGGTTTTAATCAATTTATTCCGACATTTTTATTATCTAAATAATTATTAATTGCATCACAAATAATTTTATAATGATTTATTACTTAATTTTTATCATTTATGTTCATATTAAGCTTTAAACATTTTATGTATAATTATATTTGCATCTTTAGGATATAATTGAAATATTACGCAATAACAGCCACATATATGCTTAATTACATTATTTACACATGAAAATGACTTTTTATATTTTTATAATATTACGTAATTATTTTAAATCATTTTCATGCACAAATAACATTTTTTACTATTTATTAATTATTTTCATAAATTATTTTACTGATTTAATTGGGTATTTAGAATCTTGCCCTTTTTCTAATTAATTTCGGACCTAGCCTAACCCAATTACTCCCAGCCAAATACCCCATATCTTTCCAACCCAGTACCTAAATATCCATACCCGTCAATCCAGACCCATACCCATTTTAAAACCCCGACCCAAGCCCTTCTAAATTCTCAACCGTTGATCTCAAAAGATCAATGGCTCCTAATTACTTCCCTCCTTTTAATTAATCATCTCCCAACCCTAATTCATTTACCACCCACCCGCCGCCCTCAAACACTCTCGTCTCTCCTCCTTTCCCTTCCCTTCCCAAACCCTAATCTGCCGTCACCATTTCCCTGTGACTCCTACCTAGAAATGGAATCATTTCTTGATTCCTTGCCATATCTAGTCCTCCTCATTTACCAGCTACCCGTTCTTGATATTAGTTGACTGGATTTCCTCAAATGGCAAGTGAATCTCAAAAAATTCGAACCAGATCTGGTCAAATCTCTTATATTTTGGTTATTTCTGTCTATATTCATCCCAAACTCTATGAGTACGAATATTTTTCGTATCTTTCAGTTAGGGTTTTAGATCTCTAGGTCGAACCATATTTGGTTCATTTTAGTTCGTTTCATGTTATTATTTACCTTGTTACTCATCGAATTCGCCTAATTTGAGTTAGATCTTCTACTTACCCTAAAATAAGGGTTCAGATCTTTTCAAGATCTAAAATGATTTTCTATTCCTCAAATATTTTTCCTTTAATGTTCCCGTATTTTCATCTCTGTGCATCCTTATAGTTCTCCTTTGGTTATTTACGCTGATTTTTACTTACCCAAAAATTTAGGGTTCTTCATTCTTCAAAATCGAACAAATATAGTTCAAACTTTAATTATTTCTATCTATATGCCTTTGTGTATTTTTATTAAAGCTCTTTTATATTTCTTCATATTTTTACTTATATTAAATTTAGGGTTTTTGATTATCTATCTGTCTCTATGAACTTTTAACTCTGGCTGTTAATTGTTGACTAATTTTGCTTGCCCCAAATTAGGGTTTCAAAATCTTTGCTAAGATTTCAGTTTTTCCTTTCTTGTGTGGTACTGGTATTTCCTTATTTTGTTCGATTTACTTGTTCTCATTATTTCCTTACCTTATTTGATATGGTACTTGACTACTGATTGATTCCATATAATACATTCCCTAATTTAAGTAGTACTTGCCTAGTTTTATGCTTCTATGTTCTGTTAATTGATTGAAGTCGACCTTAAATCGATTCTAATTTTATTTTCATTCCTTAAGTATGTACGATTGACTTATTACCTTATTTTTCTGCTTATTTTAGTGCTATTTAAACCCCTTCTCCCTCTTCCCTTAAGAGACTCGAACTCTCATATTTTACTCACTAAAAAACATAAAGCTCTCTCTGGTGTTCTGATTTCTGTACTAAGTGTTTATTATTTTGGCCAGCTGAAAATCAAGGCAAACTTACTCTGGAACATAACTGCTATTACACATTTACTTGCTTTCTTCTCAACTGGTATGCCCTAACCCTTGCAATTTCATTATCTATGTTTTGCTTGACTAACTTGTTTCAATTCCCATTATGATTCTGTTCTCTACTTGATCCTACGACTTCATTTTGCAACTGTTAACTTAGGACTATGTTATTTGAATAATATGAATCCTCTCATAAGTTGGTTTAAGGTTTAGTCTGTTTCACTAATCCTGCATCTGTTTTGAATTTTGCAAGACATTATAAACATGTAATCACCTAGTTTGTTGCTTAACTCCTCTGCCATGTCTCTTTATTTCATGTATCTGGCCAACTCAATTGTTTTACCTAACTATTTATGTGATGATTGTCCTAAGTACTAGTCTAAATATTTAACTTCACAAGGCTTTAATTTATTTGAGCTATGTATTTTAAGCATGAATTATGTTTGTTTTCTTGGTGCAGTTCTTCCTGCAACTCTATGTTCTGAATCATGTTTATTTTGAAATCTAACAATTTTAAAACTTGCCTATTCCTTTTTGTGTACTGATTTTAAAAATCCCACTCCTTCTCAACCTCCCCAGTGTGAGCACTGCCTAGGGTCCACATGAGACTCCTTTGAACTCTGACACACCGGGGGCTGGCTTTCCAATTTCTTATGAACTATCTTCTGAATGTGTAGTTTCAGTGTGAACATTGCCCTGGGTCCCCTGAGGCCCTTGGGAACTTTGACACACTGGAAACCTGGTTCTAATGTGCTATGAATCCCTATGTTGTGCTTCAAAGTGGTTATGGTTGGAAGGCTTGGTCCCCAGGTTTATTTGGGCCTATGAAGACTCCCTATAGTGTAACTATTACCATTATGTTATTCGTTTGATATTTTGGGCTGTAATAATTCTGCAGTAACAAATTTGGGGATATTTAGTAAAACTGGGGTGGGGGGGGGGGTTCTTATATTCTTCTGTCAAATTGGGTAGAAACCCTGCCAATAGGATTCAATCATGCTGTTAAATTATGTTCACCGCATGAGTCCTATACTATGCTTAGAAATCCTGCCTGTATGACTGTCATTTTAATTCTGTATTTACATTCGCATGATAAAAATCCTGTCCATAGGATCTATACATGTTTCCAACAAATGTGCATTAGAAATCATGCCTATAAGACCTTGTTGTTGAGTTATTTATCCTTCATGGCAATCTGTTTAATTTCTGTCCATACACAGTCATGCCTATAGGATAAACAATTAGCCTCACACCTAGAAATCATGCCTATAAGGTTTAAGTCAATTCAGCATTTAGAAATCATGCCTATAAGATTTAAGTCATTTCAGCAATTAGAAACCATGCCTATAGGATTGAAAAAGGAATAAAACCTGTCTTTATAAGATAAATTCAGTGCTACACCTAGAAATCATGTCTATAGGTTTATAATCAACAAGCACGTAGGAATCATGCCTTTAGGGTTCTGTCGATCGATTCTGATTTCAGTCACTGTTGTTAATCGCTTAGGCAATATATCTGTATGACTTAATAATGATTCTGGTTTTATAATTGTGATATATTACTGTCTGAAGTGCCCAAATTCATACTGAATAAAATCAGTAGACAAACAACAGGTTTTAATAGTCGCCTTAATAAAAAAACTGCCTCTGCACTCTGGTTTCTCGCATAGATATCTTGCCTATAGGACCTTAAAGGTTAATAAAAATTGTTGATTTAATTGCGTGCTTTTGTTGTCTATGTGTGGAGGTCAATGTGAGACCATACTTGTTCTTTATGTGAAAGTCCTATTTGTTATTGTTTGTCGCCTAGATTTTACATTTTAAGTAATATAGGTTGGTCTAGAACTATCCCAAATAGAGGTCCTAATACCTCCAGAGTCGTAGGTAAGGGACGGGTAGTGCACGCATAAGGAACGGGCTAGAAACTGCTAGAACGCTTAAGTAACAACTTAAAGATATTAATTGGGTGGTAAGGAGATGATAGTCCATGCATTAATATTATGAGTAACACCCCGACTTGAGGGAGTTACCAAGTATTGCATGGAATTATCCTATAGGCTAAAAATCTTAGGACCCCCCCCCCCCCTCCATACTCCTGTTTAAAATAGATTGAATATCTTATTTGTCCAAATTGCTTTCTCCCCTTTTAGACTAATTAGCTTAATTTAAGTTCGGCCAGGACCCATTGTTGTGGACCTCGAGGGATGCCTAACACCTTCCCCTCAAGGTAATTTTGAGCCCTTACCCGATCTCTGGTGATGTAAACTGGTTAAATGAGTTAATTGCTCTTGGTGCCCTAACGCACCTTAATCCATTAGGTGGCGACTCTTCCAATTCCAAACCCATCCCGAAAAAGGAATTGTCCCAAAATGTGGAAACCTGATTTCCCGAGAAAAAGGGGGCGCGACAGCATGGCGACTCTGTTGGGGATATTTTTAGGCTCTTACCATAACGGACGTGATTTTTTTGAATTAGTCTTTAAGCATGCTTTTATTATTCCGTCAATACTCTCATACCCTTTCCCCTTCCCACTTTATGTGGATTTATTTGCCTATCTTCGGTCTTTATTTCTCTTTCTTCTTTTATTACTCTTTATTATGGAAACTGACTTGTCTCCTTGTTTTCTTTCTTAAATGCCTTTACCGCATTTATCAATTTTCATCATGCAAATACGTGACAATATGCTATTTTCTATTGCATAAATCATGCTCAACATCATAATCCACTCGTGCGTAATTAATACCATACCAACACTTGATGAGTATTTGCGCTCTTCCTATATCACCCTATTTGAATTTGGAAAGGCTGATTTGCGATAAAACTAGTTGATCAGAGGTGCAGTCGACGGTTCCGTGCCTTTCCCCCACAAGTTTTCCGCTTGAGGGTACCAGTCTAGACCTCTATAGAAACCTTACTCTGATTATAATTGTATATGCATCGTGGTCAAACCTAGCCTGGGTTAATATGTTATCCACATAATAACCCTTTAAGAAAAGCCTTGTCTGAAGTCCACCGGGGTTTCCATAATCCCAACGGACGCAACCACGATCTGTGCATTAATTTGGAGAAATAAGTGCCAATATGCTAATCGTTAATGTATAAATAGTCGAATTTTGAGGGGGAAAAGGTCTAACCTTATTTGTTTTTGAAGAAAATGAAGAAGGAAGTCCCCAGGTTCGGCAAGGTCCGTAACATACCACCATTGTTACTAGATTGGTGGGAAGACCTTCCGTCAAGCGATAAAAACCATGTGAAAAGAGTCCTTGGAAACCTACTTTCCTTATTAGATATCCAACCAAACAACATGTTGATCGAAGCTTCCACTATGTTCTGGGACGGAGAAAGGGTCGTATTCCATTTTGGCAACATAGAAATGACCCCTCTTTTGGAGGAAATAGGGGGATTTGCTGGACTACGTTGGGACAGTCCCGGTTTATTGGTGCTGGAAAATCGCACTCCCAAAGGGTTTTTGAAAATGATGGGTTTAAAAAAGAATGACGACTTGGTGTGTCTGAAGAAGTCCTACATACACTTCGACTACCTTTATGAACGATACGGTCACAACAAATCTTACCGTATCTTTCATGACGAGTTCTCTATCATTTCCTTGGGTTGGATTCATCGTAGGGTTTTCGTGTTTATCGTCTGCTTCTTGGGTATAAAAGTGTTTCCAAGAAAAATGGACAGAATTCACACCAGACTTGCCATGGTAACCAAAGTCTTAATGGAGGGAATCGATAGACAAACATATATTATTATCTACATGATTATAACAGACATATATCGGGCCATTGATTGCTGCCATAAGGGGTTCAAACACTTCGAGGGTTGTAATCTGCTACTACAATTTGGTTGCTAGAAATTTCCAGAGAGGTCAATACCGCCAAGAGTTTACACGAAGACCATGGAAAGATCACATAGCCTTTCATCACCCCAAGAGAATGACCTTTATCCGAGACAGGTTTGCTCAACTGGAGAATGCTACAGAATGGGTGCATTTTTTCGACAACTTGACTGAGGACCAGGTTCACTGGATGTTCGAGTGGTTCCCCACCAGTGAGTTCATCATCCGATTTAGGGATGCTCCACACTTGGTGTTGATCTTGTTAAGGGGTATACACCCCTATGTTCCTATCAGGGTCATGAGACAAGCTGTTAGAAAACAGATTATACCACAAGTCTCCAAAATGAGTCACTACAGGGCGGATTTACAAGATGATGACATCCCATATAAATGTGAAGCTCAACATATGTGGCACTTGAAGATATTGTGGAAAGGGAAACCATCAAGCTGGATCGATATCACGAAGGGCATATGTATTCTTACCCATCGTGGTTTGAAGACTGAATAGCGGGAATATTCGAGCCAGGGGTCGGTCGAGGAAACAGAGTCATAGATGAAGCTGCCGAAGCATAGGTGAAGTATAACAGACTGCGCAAAAGGGTTCATGAGTCCGAGACTGAGCATCTGGAACAACACAAGACTGATATGGTATTAATCAATGAATGAAGGGAAATGGCTACCAGATCGAATTAAAGGCTAGAATATCTGGAGCAGGGTCTGATGGAGCTGGAAGGGAAGATAAGGAATAGAGTCATAGACTGCCAGAATGCTGAAGGTATTAAAGGAGGACATCTCGCCAGGGCATACCTGCTGCTGGACATACGCGACCTGGGAAACTGATCGATAGATCCAAGAGAATCAAGCCGGAAGAAGGTCCTTCTGGGACCAAGTAGATTAGGCTTATTCATTTTTGCTTTTCGAATGTAATAATGCCAAGTGCCATTATTGACTTACCTTGTTTTAATTTTAGATTCGTCTTATTTATTGTGTTAATGAAATGAGGCAATTATTGGCATTAAATTCTCTAATTCTTCTTGTCTCTAGGCCTACCTTGGGCACAACGAGGCTCCCAAATTAGGACATGAATTTACATTCCCGCAATATGTGTTTAAATACTGCAAACATTTTTCAGAACTCTCACTAACTTGGTTACCTTTTGTTTTTCTTTCTTTTTGATTATTCCCATCCCCTAAGGTTGATTCACGCATACTGGAAACATCAGCTTATCACACCATATCCAGAGGCCCTCCACCTCCTCCTCCTCCAAGTGCACCAAAAGGCAAAGGGAAAGCTAAGATGGACGATATGAGTGGCATCAGAAAAGAAAACACCACACATGCTGAGAATGTGGAAACTTCTGATGGTCAGAGTACTCCCGCACCAAATGACTTGGTTTTGCAGCTTGTACAAAAGATACTTGAACTACAGGGTGAGCTTGATCAGGTCCGTAACTTGGCAAACCTCTCCCTCACACTAACGTCCCAGATATCAACCATCCAAATACCGAAAACCAGGAACCTCCTCAGAATACACCAAACCAACGCCTGCAGAATCCTCCTGTATGCCACCAATATACAACCCCTCCTCAAAATGCTTTACCCATACCTACACCTCTTCAACATCAGCATCTCCCCACCCAATATCCGCAAACAACTTATCACACTCTTCAGAATACCCCTCAGCCTATCCCCAATCCCAAAAATTCAACCACTGATCACCACTACACCCAAACTCCTAGCATTCACCAAAACAACCCCATATACGTGGAAACCTTACCCCACTTTACTCAGCCAATCTCATATACACCTAAATCTGTCGAAAAGGACCTGCTCATAAAGAACATGGCAGAAGAGCTCAAGAAACTCATAAGCCGAGTTCAGGGTGTTGAAGGAGGCAAAGGAATCGAAGGTTTGAATTATGAGGATTTGTGCATTCAGCCAGATGTGGAACTGCCGGAGGGTTACAAACCTCCTAAGTTTGAGATGTTCGATGGAATGGGTGACCCAACGTTTCATTTAAGAACTTACTGTGATAAGCTTGTAGGGGTCAGAAAGGACGAAAGGATTCGCATGAAGCTGTTCATGAGAAGCCTTACTAGAGACGCTCTATCTTGGTACATAAGTAAAAATCCTAATAAAGGGGCTAATTGTGTAAGCATGGCGTCAGACTTCATGGATAGGTTCAGATTCAATAAGAAAAATGCACCAGATGTCTTCTATATCCAGAATCTCAAGAAGAAGCCCATTGAGACTTTCCGCGAGTATGCTACTCGATGGAGGTCAGAAGTAACGAAGGTCAGGATGGCATTAGAGGAAGAGCAGATGAACAAGTTCTTTTTGTCAGGGCTCAGGATCCATAATATTATGAAAGGTTAATGGTAATCGGGAATCACAAGTTCTCCGATATCACCAAGCTCGGAGAAAGGATCGAGGAAGGTATCAAAAGTGCAATGGTGACAAATTTCGAGGCACTGCAGGCCACGAATAAAGCACTACAATTAGGTTGCATATCAAAGAAGAAAGAAGTGGGAACAATAATGGTTGCCCAAGGTCCAAAATCTCCATGTGTGTACCAAACACCTCCACCCACAAACCAACCTTTACCTCCTAGATATCCTCAACCCGCTACCGCCTACCACACCTATAATACTCAACTAGCCTATTATCATTCACCTCCAGCTCGTCCAAATTACCAAATACCCAAGCCTAATTTTTATCGCAAACCACCCAGACAATACACCCCTATTGCTGGACCTAGTGACCAATTGTATGAAAGATTAAAAGCTGCTGGATATGTCACCCCTATTCCCGTTGTGGCTATGGAAAACTCATCACAATGGGTCAACCCAAACAAGATGTGTGCGTACCATTCCGGTATGAAGGGACATACTATTGATGAATGCCGAACCCTAAAAGACAAGATCTAACACTGATTGATACAAAGATCATACAGGAGAAAGAAACCACACCCAATGTCCGTAATAACCTCCCTCCCATATCATAGGGGTGAAGGAGTCAATGTAATAGAAACTGATGAAGAATGGGATCCCGAGGGATCAATCAGACTTATTCGGAGGGTGATGACCCTAAGAAGCCGGCAGTCACGCTCAATCCCATTGTGGTACAGGTACAACCGCCAGTCGTAGTTGAGGTAGCTGCATCGGCTCCCTTTGAAGTAGAAATGACACCACCTGCAACTACACCTGCTCCGTTTTAGGTAGAAGGAGCCACACCTTTCACTATGATGGTGACATCCACACCGCCCTTCAGTTCCAACATTGTACCTTGGGATTATGTTGCCGAGGCTAGGAGAAAGGGGAACATAATGATGGAAGAGTCCGATGTTGCACAAGGGATGACCAGAACGGGCAGAATTTACACACCTGAGCATTTGGGAGAGATAAGTAAGCAAGCTTCTGACAAACAACCCGTCATTGAAACTGGTCTGGATGACCTTTGGAGGAAATAACAAGCAAGGGAGTATTCTATTGTTGATCATCTGAATAAGACTCCCGCCCATATATCCATCTTGTCGTTGCTGCAAAATTCCATAGCACACAAGAATGCTCTGATGAAGGTACTGAATGAAGCATATGTGCCCAAAATATATTACTAGCAGATAAATGGCCAATATGGTGGGACAAGTGCTGAAAAGCCATAAGATCACCTTCCATGAAGACGAATTTCCACCTGAAGGGTTAAGCCACAATAGGGTACTGCACATCACAGTGCAATGTGAAGATAAGTTCATTGCCAAAGTTCTAATAGATGGAGGGTCCAACCTCAACAGCTGACAACTCTGAAGAGGTTGGGCAATGGCCTACATGAAATACGAGCATGAGCTATGAATGTGAAAGCATTCAATGGGTCACAAAGAGCCACGATTGGAGAAACCAATCTATGCTTGAAAATGGGTCTTACCTGGTTCGATGTTGAATTCCAGGTGCTAGACATATCCGCCTCCTACAATCTGTTGCTGGGACGACCTTGGATACATGCCGCTGGAGCTGTCGCATATACTTTGCACCAAACGGTAAAATTTTAATGGAACCATCAAGAAGTTATCATCCAAGGAGTTGGGAGCAACCCCATTTACACCAGTCAGACTGTTCCGGTGGTAGAAAACAAAAAGAAGTTAAGTGGAGAAACCTACCATCGCATCGAGCGTGTTAACGCAATTGAGAAGGATAAATGGTGGAGTAGCAAAATAGAGAGCATACTGGCATGGGTAGGGTAAGAACCTAGTAAGGGGCTTGGTAAAAATCTTCAAGGTATCTCCAAACCAGTACATCTGAAGCACCATGGAACAACCTTTGGGCTTGAAAATCAGTATACCTGGCAGGAATATTGGAATTGATCACCACCATGGCATGGTCCATACTACCCTCTTGAGCAACTCGTGCCGCACCTGAATCAGACCTTCCATCAGGCCGATATAATATGGGGATCAGAGGAAGAAGAATCCTTGGAAGCATTGAGGAATTTGTTCTTGGAAGATGATGATATGGATTGTTGTGTGATAGTTGAGGAGGAGGAGGAAGAATGCCTTACTATCCAGACACTGGAGAAGGGATCATCTCTCGAAAACTGGTCCGCTAAACCATCAAGGGCACGATGAGTCCCGGGGTAACAAGGCTGATAGCATTCTTTACTTTTGAAAATGATTTCCTCTTTGGCATTTTGTTTTAAATAATATTTTTAGTGTTCCGTTTCAAAAAACATAATTTGAGTTATTGAAATCATTTTGTTTGACATATTAAATGTCTTGATATTTTATTATTACTATTTTTATTTCATATCTTTATCCATACATCATTACTATTTCTTATCTTGATGAACCAACGACTGTGACATGTAATGAGACAACGCAACAGAAGGACAGTGACTTGGAAGAAATAGAAGAAGGGGATGTAATACCTCAGGAAATTGTCAGAGAAGTAGAGAACTTCGATAACAAGCCCAAGTCCAACTTGGACGAGACTAAGATAGTCAACTTGGGAGATTTCGAGATCGTCAAGGAAACCCGCATAAGCAACCATTAGTCACCGTTGGAGAAAGAAGAATACACTCGATTCCTGAAAGAATATGAGGATATCTTTGCATGGTCATACGACGATATGACAGGGTTGAGAACATCCATAGTGGCTCATAAGTTACCTACAAATCTAATGTGTCCGCCAGTGAAGCAGAAACTCAGGAAATTCAAGCCAGAAATGAGCCTGAAAATCTAGGAGGAAGTCACCAAGCAGATCAAAGCCAAGGTCCTCAGAGTAGTTGAGTACCCAACCTGGTTGGCCAACATTGCACCGGTTCTAAAGAAAGATGGGAAATTCAGATTCTGTGTTGATTATCGGGATCTAAACAGAGCAAGTCCCAAGGATGATTTACTACTACCAAATATACACATTCTGATCGACAATTGCACCAAGAATGAACTCCAGTCCTTTGTAGATTGCTTCGCGGGTTACCATCAGATTTGGATGGATGAAGAAGACCTAGAGAAAATAGCCTTCATTACACCATGGGGAGTGTATTGTTACAAAATGATGTCGTTTGGTCTAAAGAATGCTGGTGCCACCTACATGAGGGCTATGACAACGATCTTCCATGATATGATACATAAAGAAATAGGGGTATATGTTGACGACGTCATCATCAAATCCAAGAAGGCTACATATCACATAGTAGATTTGAGGAAATTCTTTGACCAGCTACAGAAGTACAATCTAAAGTTAAATCTCGCAAAGTGTGCATTCGAGGTTCCTGCCAAAAAATTGTTGGGATTCATCGTCAGTAGCCGAGGAATAGAGTTGGACCCGTCAAAGGTTAAAGCCATCCAGGAATTACTACTACCAAAAAGCAAGAAGGATGTGATGAGTTTCTTGGGACGCCTCAACTACATCAGTCGTTTCATATCACAGTTCACAGTAATATGTGAGCCGATTTTCAAAATACTGAAGAAGGATGTCACAACCAATTGGACCGAGGATTGTCAAAAGGATTTTGACAAAATAAGGAATACTTGTCCACACCACAAGTCTTAGTCCCACCAGAGCCTGGTAGACCACTACTACTCTACCTTGCAGTGTTAGATGGAGCCTTCGATTGTGTTCTGGGACAGCATAACGAGACGGGAAGAAAGGAGCATGCCATATACTACTTAAGCAAGAAGGTCACTCTGTATGAAGCACGATACTCTCTGCTGGAACGCACTTGCTGCGCTCTAACCTGGATCGCTGAGGAGCTAAGGCACTACTTCTGTGACTATACCACATATCTCATATCAAGGATGGATCCCCTGAAGTACATCTTTCAGAAGCCCATGCCTACAGGGAAGCTGGTTGTCACGCCCCAAAACTGAGGTACAAGACCGGCACCTAACCGTATGATTTTGGTCAAGTGGACCTGGATTGCCTTTCCTACCCAACGCGTTACCCCGTGCACAATATACAAATTTATTATGAATTTAAAACAAAATTTCCGTTTTCCTCTTTTAAAGCTTCAATCCTTTGATGATCCCAAAATTATACAAACTAAACACAACATTTCCATCACGGGACCACGATTCCGAATAATTACAATTACGACCCAAAATATATATATATATATATATATATATATAACCCACATAGTGTCTATGGATCCTCTAAGAGTACTAGGAGTTCACATAGACTTGCCGGTAACAAGGCCCCTACTATAACTTTTACAACATAAGCAAAAGAGAATGATATGGTCCACACACGACCCCGAGAGGAAATGGGGCTCACCAAAACTGCTGAAAAGATGAACAGGAAGCACCACTAATGGCGGACCGAGATACCTGCTATAGAACCACCTACATCCATATAAAAGATGTAGCGCCCCCGGCAAAAGGGACGTTAGTACCATTGAATAGTACTGGCATGTATAGACAAACTTTACTCTATGTAAAATCAAGCAATACACATATAAGAGCCAGTTAAAGAAACCCAAACAATATTTCACAGGGATACAGAGAATCACAAATGAGGTTTTCACATTTTCTTATTTAAATTGTTCCCTTATTGCGGCGCACAACCCGATCCTACCTTACAATCATATTCCACCCTTATTTCTTCTGTTGCGGCATGCAACCCGATCCCATCACACAATCACATTACACCCTTATTACTTCTGTTGCAGCGTGCAACCTGATCCCCCTGTATAATTCTGTTGCGGCGTGAAACTCGATCCCGCCTTACAATTCTGTTGCGGCGTGCAACCCGATCCCACCTTACAATTCTGTTGCAGCGTGCAACCCGATACCACCGTATAATTATATTTGATAGCAACATCAAACAATCAATTCAATCACAAGGATTTTCATCATCAAGAATATACATTCGTAACAACCAAATAACCATGTGAATTCAAGGCCATAACAATCTTTACCAAACGGTGAGTCATATACGACATACCATCAACATATAGTTCAATAAGATAAATTCACATTTCCTTTCCATTATTTACTACACAACATTTAGCACGTAGGTACATTCAACAATCGGATTCGTTATCATTTCTTTCATTTGGTAGCACGTCATCTCATACCGATGTATTCAACATTTAACGAGCTTTGCACATGATAGAATAAAAACAAAGAATCACCTTTTCACAATGTCATATAGAATGGTGGCATGGTAATAACTAGGACAATGAGAGAACAAAATCATACGTCTCCACACATTAGAACAATCGATTCACATATGCATAAGCCAGAAACCCATACCGAATGCTCGGACACCAACAAGGTGACTCTACAAAGATTAAAGTTAGCCATACATACCTTGAATCAGAATTCCCCTTTAATTTTTTTATCACAAATCACCGGACCTTCTAGCACCATCAATCTATTCCACAATGTGACATATTTCACTTAGAATTAGGAACCATAAACATAACTCGAACTCATTTAGGCATTTTATCGAACGCTATGTGACCCCTTAGATTACTAACCCCATTTTTGTGAATAATTACCCAAACTCGTTTCCTTTTACTAGATTAGGGAGTTTAACTTACATGCATGCAAGGTATCAACTTTTATCTCCAAGAATCAATTTATGTGTTCTACCATTTTTAGCCAAAACCTGAGAATATAAAGGAAATGGGGTGGGGAATCACCTCTTAGAGTGCAGAAGATGACAATTACTCAATAACTTCCGGGCCCGAGTGATAGTGAAGAATCAATTTTGGGTGAAGATGGAACCTTCTCTCTCAAGAATTCTCTCTTCCGTCTCTCTATTTTGTTCAGAAAATCGTTAAAATGGAAGGGGGTAAGTGTTTTAATAAATTGGGGTTCGGGTATAAAAATTAGAATTTTAGAAGTCCCGACGGTTGGAGAAGACATTGCTGAATCCTATGACGGTTGGAGAATGTTTTTCGTCGGAGCTGCAAATTTCGAAGGAGTAGGTATCAGAGCCGTCTTGGTATCAACAACTGGTCAGCATTATCCGGTGTCCGCAAAACTCAGATTCCCATGCACTAACAACATGGTAGAATATGAAGCTTGCATATTGGGGCTCAACCTAGCTGTTGATATGAATATTCAAGAACCGTCTGTAATCGACGATTCAGACCTGCTGGTACATCTACAAGGAGAATGGGCTACCAAGAATTCTAAAATACTGCCATATCTGCATCATGTACAAGAAATGAAGAAGAGGTTCACAAAGATAGAATTCCGACATGTCCCATTCAGAATGAATTCGCAGACGCATTGGCCACCTTGTCATCAATGATACAACATCCAGACAAGAATTTCATCGATCCCATTCCGGTGAGGATCCATAATCAGCCGGCTTACTGTGCTCATGTTAAAAACGAAATGGACGGAAACCCCTGGTTCCATGACATCAAAGAATATTTGACAAAAGGAGAATACCTGGAGATTATCCAATCACTTCTTCCAAAGCGGGGGAACCCTGTACAGGAGAACTCCCGATCTGGGACTGTTAAGGTGTGTTGACGCAAAAGAGGCTTCCAAATTACTCGAGGAGATACATGCCGGAACCTACGACCCACATGTGAATGGTTTTGTCTTGGACAAGAAGATACTCAGGGCCGGATACTTTTGGATGACCATGGAAACAGAATGCATACGGTACGTTAAGAAATTCTACCAATGCCAGATACATGCAGACATGATACAGGTGCCGCCAAACGAGCTTAATGCAACAAGCTCACCTTGGTCTTTTTGGCCTAAGGAATGTCATCAGCCCAATTGAGCCCACCACTTCAAACGGGCACCGGTTCATTTTAGTGGCCATCGACTACTTCACCAAATTGGTTGAAGCTGAATTTTACAAAGCGGTAACCAACAAAGTCGTCACGAATTTCGTTAGAGATCGGATTGTGTGTCGATTTCGGGTTCTAGAATCCATCATCAATGAAAATGCCGCCTATATCAACAACGATATAATAAAATCCATGTGTGAAACTTTCAAAATCAAGCACAAGAATTCCACAGCATACAGGCCTCAAATGAATGGATTCGTGGAGGCCGCCAACAAAAACATCAAGAAAATAATAAGGAAAATGGTAGAGAATCACAAGCAATGGCATGAGAAATTACCATTCTCCTTATTGGGATACCATTCCACTGTCCGTACATCAAGTGGGGCAACTCCCTATCTGCTGGTTTATGGTACTGAAGATGTCATTCCCGCCCAGGTAGAAATTTCTTCTTTAAGAATCATACAAGAAGCTGAACTCAGCAATGCAGAATGGATAAGAAACTGCTATGAGAAATTAGCCCTCATAGATGGAAAGAGGATGAATGCAGTGTGTCACGGCCAGCTCAATCAGAATAGAATTTCTAGGGCTTTCAACAAAAGGGTCAAACCAAGACAGTTCACGCCGGGGCAGCTTCTACTAAAACGGATTTTTCTACATCAAGGTGAGGCCAAAAGGATATTCTCTCCCAAATGGCAAGGTCCTTACATGGTTCATAGAGTATTGACAGGAGGAGCACTCATACTCGCAGAGATAGACGGAGAAATCTGGCCAAAGCCTATCAATTCAGATACAGTCAAAAGATACAATGTGTAAACCATTTTATGCTTCTTTATATGATGAAAATTGAACTACGCTCGAACTGATTCCCGTTTAATAGGGGATACGTAGGCAATCTTGTGGATTTGGTCACAATTCAATAAAATTTCCATTTTCCCCACAATCAGAAACTGGGGCAGAATTTTGAGGAGGACCCTAAAAATTCCAAAGCAAGTTCGGTCAACCGCAACATACGGAACAGTCAGAAAGTTCATATAGTTAACTAGGGCAAAATTTTGAGGAGGACCCTCAAAATTCTACGGTAGAGAAAGTCGCAATGTCTCTAACAACGTCACAGTTACTAGTTCATCTAACTAATTTCTAAATTGCATATTACTATGTCTTTGAAAACTTGAGCAGGATCCTCAGATAGAACGGAGAAAATTGAGCAAGCAAAGACACGAAACAACCTCCCCCCGCAAAACTCACAAATTTTCTTTGGATGCAGGACTATGTCATCATGATAAGCATCGTCGCAACAACACAATCTCTATGCACGAAATGGATTGTCAGCTAAGAATACTTCATTCTTACTCTTACACTTGCATGAGGCTAAGCCTACTTCTCTACTTGCATAAGGCTAAGCACTGTCTTCCCTTTGCATGAGACTAAGACCTGTCTCAAATAACTTGCATGAGACTAAGTCGTGCCTCTCTATTTGCATAAGGCTACGTATTGCCTTCCCTTTGCATGAGAATGAACCCTGTCTCAAGTCACTTGCATGAGGCTAAGCTCTGCCTCTCTATTTGCATAAGGCTAAGCTCTGCCTTCTCTTCGCATGAGACTAAGCCCTGTCTTAAATCACTTTCATGAGGCTAAGCCCTGCTTCTCTATTTGCATAAGGCTAAGCACTGCCTTCTCTTTGCATGAGACTAAGCCATGTCTCAAATCACTTGCATGAGTCTAAGCCCTGCCTCTCTATTCGCTTAAGGCTAAGCACTGCCTTCTCTTTGCATGAGACTAAGCCCTGTCTCAAATCACTTGCATGAGGCTAAGCCCTGCCTCTCTATTTGCATAAGGCGAAGCACTTCCTTCTCTTTGCATGTGACTAAGCCCTGTCTCAAGTCACTTTCATGAGGCTAAGCCCTACCTATCTATTTTCATAAGGCCAAGCACTACCTTCTCTTTGCATGAGACTAAGTCCTGTGTCAAATCACTTGCATGAGGCTAATCCCTACCTCTCTATTTGCATAAGGCTAAGAACTGCCTTCTCTTTGCATGAGACTAAGCCCTGTCTACAATCACTTACGCGAGGCTAAGCCCTACCTCTCTATTTGCATAAGGCTAAGCAATGCCTTCTCTTTGCATGAGACTAATCCCTGTCTCAAACCCTTGCCTGAGGCTAAGTCGTGCCTCTCTATTTGCATAAGGCTAAGCAATGCCTTCTCTTTGCATGAAACTAAGACCTGTCTCAAATCCTCGCACGAGACTAAGCACTGTCTCTCTTACATTTTTCTATTCTATCGGGCTAAGCTCTGCCCTTAACTTCACACAAGACTAAGCTCTGTCTTTGTTGCCTCTAGCATCATGTCTCTGCACCTTATGGGATGAAATATAGCCAACTTCTCCGAAGGCGTTATAGTCTGAAGGCACCATACTCATAGCCAGAAGACATCATGACATTTCCTGAGGATCTCTCAAACTTGCACATCATTATTAAATTTATAGGTTCTGCCCAGCAAGTCACCCTGTTCGGTCAAAATTGGTCATCAAGTCTTTACCCGACAACTCTTTCATCCTTCCCAGGTAAAGAGGAGAAGTTGTTGATACCCAATTTTTTCCATATATATTTTGTAAATACATATATACTTTCAAAATAGTGCATGAGCATCAACAAGTATTTTTCCATATTTTTTTTATAATTTTTAAAGGTTTTAATCAATTTATTCTGGCATTTTTATTATCTAAATAATTATTAATTGCATAAAAAATAATTTTATAATGATTTATTACTTAATTTTTATTATTTATATTCATATTAAGCTTTAAACATTTTATGTATAATTATATTTGCATCTTTAGGCTATAATTGTAGTATTTTGCAATAATAGCCACATATATGCATAATTACATTATTTACACAGGAAAATGACTTTTTATATTTTTATAATATTACATAATTGTTTTAAATCATTTTCATGCACAAATCACATTTTTAACTATTTATTAATTATTTTCATAAATTATTTTACTGATTTAGTTGGGTATTTAAAATCTAGCCTTTTTTCTAATTATTTCGGACCTAGGCTAACCCAATTACCCCCAGCCGAATACATTAACCATCCCAATTCCCCATATCCGTCCAACCCAGTACCCAAATATCCATACCCGTCCAACCCAGACCCATACCCATTTTAAAACCCCGACCCAAGCCCTTGTAAAATCCCAGCCACTGATTCCCTCCTTTTAATTAATTATCTCCTAACCTTAATTCATTTACCACCCACCCACCGCCTTCAAACACTCTCGTCTCTCCCCCTTTCCCTTCCCAAACCCTAATCCGCCGTCACCATTTCCCTGTGACTCCTACCTAGAAATGGAATCATTTCTGGATTCCTTGCCATATCTAGTCTTGCTCCTTTACCAGCTACCCGTTCTTGATATTACTTGACTGGATTTCCTCAAATGGAAAGTGGATCTCAAGAAATTCGAACCAGATCTGGTTCAAAATCTCTTATATTTTGGTTATTTCCGTCTATATTCATCCCAATCTCTGTGAGTATGAATATTTTTTTCATATCTTTCAGTTAGTGTTTTGGATCTCTGGTTCGAACCAGATTTGGTTCATTTTAGTTCGTTTTAATGTTATTATTTACCTTGTTACTCATTGAATCCACCTATTTTTAGTAAGATCTTCTACTTACCCTACAACTAGGGTTCAGATCTTTCTAGGATCTAAAATGATGTTCTATTCCTAAAAGTTTTTCCTTTAATGTTCCCATATTTTCATCTATGTGCATCTTTATAGTTTTCATTTGGTTATTTACGCTGATTTTTACTTACCCTAAAATTTAGGGTTCTTGATTCTTCAAAATCGAACAAATATCGTTCAAACTTTAATTATTTCCATCCATATGTCTTTGTGTATTTTTATTAAAGCTCTTTTATATTTCTGCCTACTTTTACTTATATTAAATTTAGGGTTTTTGATTATCTCTCTGTCTGTATGAACCTATAACTCTGGCCATTAAATTTAGGGTTTTGAAATCTTTGTTAAGATTTTAGTCTTTCCTTTCTTGTGTGGTACTGGTATTTCCTTATTTTGTTCAATTTACTTGTTCTCATTATTTCCTTACCTTATTTGATATGGTACTTGACTACTGATTGATTCCATATAATACTTTCCCTAATTTAAGTGGTACTTACCTAGTTTTATGCTTCTATGTTCTGTTAATTGATTGAAGCCGACCTTAAATCGATTCTAATTTTGTTTTCATTCCTTAATTATGTATGATTGACTTATTACCTTATTTTTCTGCTTAATTTAGTGCTATTTAAACCCCTTCTCCCTCTTCCCTTAAGAGACTCGAACTCTAATATTTTACTCACTAAAAAACTTAAAGCTCTCTCTAGTGTTCTGATTTCTGTACTAAGTGTTTATTGTTTTGGTCAGCTGAAAACCAAGACCAAATTACTCTTGAACTTAACTGCTATTACACATTTACTTGCTTTCTTCTCAACTGGTATGCCCTAACCCTTGCAATTTCATTATCTATGCTTTGCTTGACTAGCCTGTTTCAATTCCCATTATGATTATGTCCTCTACATGATCCTATGACTTCATTTAGCAACTGTTAACTTAGGACTAAGTTATTTGAATAATATGAATCCTCTCATAATTTGATTTAAGGTTTAGTCTGTTTCACTAATCCTGCACCTGTTCTGAACTTTGCAAGACATTATAAACATGTAATCACCTAGTTTGTTGCTTAACTCCTCTGCCCTGTCTGTTTATTTCATGTATCTGGCCAACTCAATTGTATTAACTAACTGTCTGCGATGATTGTCCCAAATACTAGTCTAAATATTTAACTTCACTAGACTTCAATTTATTTGAGCTATATGTTTTAAGCATGAATTCTGTTTGTTTTCCTGGTGCAGTTCTGCCTACAACTCTATGTTATGAATCCTGTTTATTCTGAAATTCAACTATTTAAAAACGTGCCTCTTTCCTTTTTGTGTACTGATTTAAAAAAAAACCCACTCCTAGTCATTTAGCTTATCAACCACCCCAGTGTGAGCATTGCTTAGGGTCCACATGAGACTCCTTTGAACTATGACACACTGGGGACTGGTTTTCTAATTTCTTATGAACTATCTTCTGAATGTGTAGTTCCAGTATCAGCATTGCCTTGAGTCCCCTGAGGCCCTTGGGAACTTTGACACACTGGAAATCTGGTTCTAATGTGATATGAATCCCTATGCTGTGCTTCAAAGTGGTTATGGTTGGAAGGCCTGGTCCCCAGGTTTATTTGGGCCTATGAAGGCTCTCTATAGTGTAACTATTACCATTATGTAATTCATTTGATATTTTGGGCTATAATAATTCTGTAATAACAGATTTGGGGATATTTAGTAAAACTGGGGGAGGGGGGGGTTCTTATATTCTTTTGTCAAATTGGGTGGAAACCTGCCTATATGATTAAATCATGCTGTTAATTCTGTTCACTGCATGAGTCCTATACTATGCTTAGAAATCCTACCTAGAGGACTTATGTTTTAATTATGTGTTTTACATTTGCAAGTTAGAAATCCTGCCTATAGGATTGTCATTTTAAATATGTATTTACATTCACGTGATAGAAATCCTGTCCATAGGACCTATACATGTTTCCAACAAATGTGCATTAGCAATCATTCCTGTTGGACCTTGTTGTTGAGTTAATTATCCTTCCTGGGAATCTGTTTAATTTCTGCCCATACACAGTTATAGATATCATGCCTATAGGATAAACAATTATCCTCACACCTAGAAATCATGCTTATAAGGTTTAAGTCAATTCAGCATTTAGTAATCATGCCTATAAGATTAAGTCAATTTAGCAATTAGAAAGCATGCCTATAGGATTGAAAAAAAGAATAAAATCTGTCTTTATAAGTTAAAATCAGTGATACACCTAGAAATCATGTCTATATGTATATAATCAATAAGCTCATAGGAATCATGCCTTTAGGGTTCTGTCGATCGATTCTGAATTCAGTCGCTATTGTCAATCTCTTAGGAAATATATCAGTAGGACTTAATAATGATTCTTGGTTTATAATTGTGATATATTACTGTATGAAGTGCCCAGATTCATACTGAATAAAATCAGTAGGCAAGCAACAGGTTTTAATACTCGCCTTAATAAAAAAACTGTCTCTGTACTTTGTTTTCTCGCATAGATATCCTGCCTATAGGACCTTAAAGGTTAATAAAACTTGCTGATTTAATTGCATGCTTTTGTTGTCTATGTGTGGAGGTCAATGTGAGCCCATTCTTGTTCTTTATCTGAAAGTCCTATTTGTTTTTGTTTGTCGCCTAGATTTTACATTTTAAGTAACATAGGTTGGTCTAGAACTATCCCAAATAGAGGTCGTACTACCTCCAGGGTCGTAGGTAAGGAACGGGTAGTGCACGCATAATGAACGAGCTAGAAACTACTAGAACAACGCTTAAGTAACAACTTAAATATAGTAATTGGGTAGTAATGAGATAATAGTCCATGCGTTAATACTATGAGTAATACCCCGACTTGAGGGAGTTACAAAGTATTGCATGGAATGATCCTATAAGCTAAAAAACATAGGACCACCCCATACTCCTGTTTAAAATAGATTGAATATCGTATTTGTCCAAATTTCTTTCTCCCCTTTTAGACTAATTCGCTTAATTTAAGTTCGGCCGGGACCCACCGTTATGGACCTCTACGGGTGCCTAACACCTTCCCCTCAAGATAATTTGAGCCCTTACCCGATCTCTGGTGATGCAAACTGGTTAAATGAGTTAATTGCTCTAGGTGCCCTAACGCACCTTAATCCGTTAGGTGGCGATTCTTCCAATTCCAAATCCATCCAGAAAAAGGAGTTGTCCCAAAACTTCGAAACCCGATTTCACGAGAAAAAGGGGGCACGACACCCATTCACTCACGAGTCTAACTGTACCAAATTTATCAAAATCCGACCTCAATTGCCCCTCCAAAACCCCAAAATTCACTATCCAATTCCCAAGCCCTAAACCCCCAAATTTCACTTCAAAATCTCGCTAATTAGGCATAGAATCAGTGGGCAAATACCATTATTGAAGATAAATAGTCTCAAGGGACTTACCTCAGTGATAACTTCGAAATCCCTTAGAAAATATCCTAAAAATTCCCATAGTCCGAGTCCAAAATGTGAAAATGGGGAAAAATCTCGAAGTCTTCTATTTATAGGTTCTGCCCAGCAAAACCGCATCTGCGGTGCGCAGCCCGCTTCTGCAGACACGCTTCTGCGATCAAAGTTCTACACCTGCAGAAATCACTTAAGTCCACCGGGCTCGCACCTGCGCTCCAGGTCTCGCACATGCGGAGTCGCTTCTGCGGCCCATCTTCCGCTTCTGCCGAATTACCCATGATTCATTCTTCCGTATCTGCAACCTAGCCTCGCACCTGCTGGCTCATAGATGCACTCAATCCTCCGCACCTGCGCTTCCATTCCAACCCAAACTTGCCCGCACCTGTGACCTCCTCTTCGCTTCTGCCGGGCCGCACCTGCGAGCTTCCAATTGCAGGTGTAAAACACCAGAACACCAGAAGAAACCATCAATGTCTATGTCCAAAATTTCCTTCCGATGAGCATCTGAAACACCCCCAAGGCCCTCGGGACCTAAACCAGACCTACCAACAAGTCATATAACCCCATGCAAACTTTGTCGAACTTCCGAATCACTGAAAGCAACATCAGTATACCAAATTACACCGGGATTCAAGCCTAAAGAACTTCTAAACTTCCGAATTCCATAAATGACGCCGAACCTACCAAACCACGTCCGATTGACCTCAAATTTTACACACAAGTCAAAAATGATACCACAAACCTACTCCAACTTTAGAAAATCCATTCCGACCCTGATATTAAAATTTCCACTGCCGGCCAAAAATCGCCAAAATTCTAAGTTCCACCGATTCAAGCCTAATTCCACTACGGACCTCCAAATCACATTTCAGATGCATTCCTAAGTCAAAAATCACCTAATGAAGCTAACGGAACCATCAAAATTCAAATCCGAGGTCATTTACACACTAGTCAACATCTAGTCGACTTTTCCAACTTAGGCTTCCAATTAAGAGACTAAGTGTCTCAGTTCATTCCAAAACCACTCCGTACCCGAACCAAATAACCCGGTAAGACATAATACTTCTGTAAAGAACAAAAGAAGCAGAAATGAGGGAAACAGGGCTATAACTCTTGAAACGACCGGTCTGGTCGTTACATCCTCCCCCTCTTAAACAAATGTTCATCCATGAACGGGTCTAGAAACATACCTTGAGTATCAAATGGGTATGGATATCTGCTCCGCATCTTCCGCTCGGTCTCCCAAGTGGCCTCTTCCACAGGCTGACCTCTCCACTGCACATTCACTGAAGCTATATCCTTTAACCTCAACTTCTGAACTTGCCATTCCAAAATGGCCACCAGCTCTACATCATAAGTCATATCACCATCCAACTAAACCGTGATGAAATCCAAAACATGGGACGGATCGCCAACATACTTTCGGAGAATAGGAACATGAAATACTAGATGTACACTCGAAAAGCTAGGTGGCAAGGCAAGCTTGTAATCCACCTCCCCGATCCTCTGAAGTACCTCAAAGGCCCAATGAGTTGAGGGCTCAACTTTACCCTCTTCCCAAACCTCATAACACTCTTCATGGGTGATACATTCAGCAGAACCTTTTCCCCTACCATAAAAGACACGTCACAGACCTTCCTGTCAGCACAACTCTTCTGCCTAGACTGCACAGTGTGAAGCCGCGACTGAATTAATTTCACCTTGTCTATTGCATCCTGGACAAAGTCTGTACCCAAGAGCCTAGCCTCACCCGGATCAAACCATCCTAACGGAGATCTACACCGCGTCCTATATAAAGCCTCGTACGGAGCCATCTGAATGCTCGACTGAAAACTGTTGTTATATAAAAACTCCGCGAGCGGCAAAAACTGGTCACATGAACCCCCAAAATCAATGACACAAGCGCGTAACATGTCCTCCAATATCTAGATAGTGCGCTCGGGCTGTCCGTCCGTCTGAGAGTGAAAGGCTCTGCTCAACTCAACCTGAGTACCCAACTCTCGCTCCACGGTCCTCCTAAACTGTGATGTAAACTGTGTGCCTCTATTTGGAATGATGGAAACTGGGTCACCATGAAGGCAAACAATCTCTCGGATGTAAATCTCAGCCAACCGCTCTGAAGAATAAGTAATACCAACTGGAATGAAGTGCGCAGACTTGGTCAGCCGATCCACAATCACCCAAATAGCATCAAACTTCCTCGAAATCCTTGGGAGCCCAACTACAAAATCCATGGTGATCTGCTCCCACTTCCACTCTAAGATTTCTAACCTCTGAAGCAAGACGCCCGATCTCTTATGCTCATAATTAACCTATTGATAGTTGAGATACCGAGCCACAAACCCAACTATGTCCTTCTTCATCCTCCTCCACCAATAGTGCTATCTCAAATCCTAGTACATCGTCAAGGCACCCAGATGGATGGAATACCGAGAGCTGTGGGCCTTCTCAAGAATCAACTCTCGTAGCCCATCTACATTGGGCACACATATCCGGCCCTACATCCTCAACACCCCTTCATCACCAATAGTCACATCTCTAGCATCACCACGCCGGACCCTATCAGGGAGGACGAGTAGATGGGGGTCATCATATTAACGCTCCCTGATACGATCATAAAGAGAAGAAATAGAGACCACACAAGCCAATACCCGGCTCAACTGTGAAATATACAATTTGACAAGCTCGCTAGTTAAGGCATAAAGATCCAACGCCAAAGGTCTCTCTACTGTTGGAAGATACGCTAAACTCCCCAAACTCTCCAGTTAACGACTCAAGGCATCGGCCACCACATTGGCCTTCCTGGGATGGTAAAAAATATTGATATCATAGTCCTTAAGAAGCTCTAACCACCTCCACTGACGCAAGTAAGATCCTTCTACTTGAACAGATGCTAAAAACTCCGGTGATTAGTGTAGATCTCACAATGAACCCCGTACAAATAGTGTCGCCAAATCTTCAAGGCATGAACAATATCTGCTAACTCAGAACACACCCAATACTTATCCGTGAGACATCAAAATACACTGTGTAAGAACCAGAAGTTGATGACAGAACTAGAACTGGAGTCGTGGTCAAAGTAGTCTTGAGCTTCTGAAAACTCTCCTCGCTATCCGACCATCTGAATGGAGCACCCTTTTGGGTCAATTTGGTCATGGGCGAGAAATAGATGAAAAACCTTCCACAAAACAACGGTAATAGTCCGCCAAACCAAGAAAGCTCCTAAACTCCGTGGCTGAGGACGGTCTGGGCCAACTTTGCACCGCCTCTATCTTCATACCCTCACTGGACACCACGTGCCCCAAGAACACCTCTGAACCGAGCCAAAACTCAAACTTGGACAACTTTGCATAAAACTTATCCTTTCTCAACCTCTCTAACACAATCCTCAGATGCTGGGCATGCTCCTCCTGGCTACGAGAGTACACCAGGATGTCATCTATGAACACAATAATGAATGAGTCCAAATAAGGCTGAAACACACTGTTTATCAAATGCACAAATGTTGATGGGCTATTGGTCAACCCAAAAGACATCATAAGGAACTCATAATGGCCATATCGGGTCCTGAAAGTTGTCTTAAGAATATCCGTATCTCGAATCTTCAGCTGGTGATACCCTAACCTCAAATCAATCTTAGTGAACACCTTCGCTCCCTAAAGATGGTAAAATAGATCATCAACACGTGGAAAATGGTACTTGTTCTTGACTGTGACCTTGTCCAACTGCCTGTAATCAATGCACATCCTCATAGAACCATCATTCTTCTTCACAAATAGAACTGGTGCACCCCAAGGTGACATGCTAGGCTGAATAAATCCCTTATCAAGGAGTTCTTGAAGTTGTTCTTTCAACTCCTTCAACTCCACCGGTGCCATACGAGATGGTGGAATATAAATTGGTTGAGTGCCCGACACCAAATCAATACCGAAGTCAATATCCCTGTCAAGTGGCATGCCCGACAGGTTTACAGGGAACACATCCAGAAAATCACGCACCAACAGAACAAAATCAATAGAAGGAAACTCTGCACTAACATCCCTCACAAAAGCCAAATAGGATAGACAACCCTTCTCAACCATCTGTCGAGCCTTCAAGTATGAAATAACTCTACTGGGCACATAGTATATAAAACCGTCCACTCAACCCGCGGCAGCCCCGACATAGCCAATGTCACAGTCTTAGAGTGATATTCTAGAACAATATGGCATGGAGACAACCAATCCATACCCAATATCACATCAAAGTCAACCATACTGAGCAACAAAAGATCCACTCTGGTCTCCAGACCCCCAATAGTCACCATACATGACCAATATACACGATCCACAATAACAGTATTGCCCATAGGAGTAGATACATGAACAGATGAAACTAAAGACTCATAGGGAATATCAAGAAATTGAGAGAAATATGAGGAAATGTATGAATAAGTGGAACCAGGGTCAACTAATACAGAGGCCTGTGGCAAACTGAGACAATATATGTAATCACAGCATATGAAGCAATGTAATCTGGATTAGCAGGGGGAAATAGAAACGGACATGGCCACCCCCTGATCTGCCTCCCCCTCTCAAGCGACCCCTAGCTGACTGAGCTCCAGCTCGGGCTGCATGAGCGGGTGATGGAGGGGTTGGTGCTAATGACATAGACTGCCTCCTCTGTGGAGCGGGACCTCCCACTATATGAGGACACTCTATCCTGATGTGACCAAACTCCCCACACTCACAACAACTCCCTGGTGCTAGTGCTGGGGGCTTAAGGGAGCCCGAGCACCGGGATAACTGGCAGAAGGACTCGGCATAGACGAACCCTGACCCGATGGAGCATGGGAAAAATTTTGCACTGTAATGGCATCGAGAGATGAATGACCCTACTGATAACGATAAGCACCATGTCAAGATGATGCACCACAGTGAACTGGGCGAGCCATCTGAACATGTCTGAAATGACGACCTCTATTGTGCTGGAGCTGACCCCCCGAAGGAGCACCGATGAATCCACCTCCACGAGGCCTCTTGGCCTCCCTCTCAACCTTCTCCTGACTACGAACCATCTCAATCTGACGAGAAATGTCGACAACCTCATCAAAAATAGCACCAGACACTCGTTCTCGGTTCATAAGCAATCGTAGCTGAAAACTGAGGCAATCTATAAACCTCATGATCCTATCCCTGTGTGGGGGAACCAACCAGATAGCATGACGGGCCAACACCAAGAATCACATCTCTGGGGGACTAAGGCACGAACTTCTCCAGAAAGATAACGTAGAACTGTTACCAGGTAAGGGGCGCTGCGCCGACCGGCCTACGCCTTTTGTAAGCCTCCCACCAACTGAATGCAGCCCCAGATAACTGAAAGGTAGTGAACGAGACCCTACTAGTCTCCATAATACCTGTTGTATAAGTATCCTCTAACACTTGTCCAAGAAACCATGTGCATCCTCTCTCTCTGCACCACTGAAAGATGGAGGCTGGAGTCTCCCAAACCTCTCCAATCTATGATGCTCATCCTCAGGCATAGCAGGAACCACATAGTCCTGAGCATCTACAACCGGCTGGGTTGGTTGTGCCCCGGTGTGTGGAGTCCCTATACTACCTGCTCATGTGTGCGGGAGGCAGGGTTTGAGTGCCTCCCCCGGCCTGAGAAGTGGTTACGGCTATCGAAACAGAGTCCGCTTGAGCAAGGCTAGTGCACACTGTCTGAATCTGAGCTAAGGCCTTCTGAAGTGCAGGAATCACGAAGGGCATATGTGGTGCCTGAGCTAGTCCCGCTGGTGTATCCACAGCTGGGATCTGGTCCTGACCTGGGGCAACTGGTGGATCTGCGGGTACTTCCCTACCTATTGTGCAGGCTACACCTCCTCCCCTACCGCGGCCTCTACCGCGACCTCCGCCTCTTACGGCCCTGGTTGGTAGTACTGGTAGCTGTCCATCCTGCCCAGTAGTATGAGTCCTCACCATCTGTGAGAAAATAAAACAACAGACGTTTAGTTATCATAATCAACAGATTCACACGACAAGAATTCAAGAATGTGGTGTTTTCCTAAGGGTTCTGCAGCCTCTCGAAGATAAGTACCGATATCACCATACCGATCCATAAGACTCTACTAAACCTGCTCATGACTCGTGAGACCTATGTAACATAGGATTTGATACCAACTTTTCACGACCCAAATACCTAACCTGTCGTGATGGAGCCTATCGTGGAACTAGTTCAGCCGACATTCTCATTATTATTTCAATATATAATAGAAGTGAGCTATAGCAGTTAAAATATAAGAAGGTTTACATAACAACGGGATAAAGACCCAAAACACAAGTGCAGAATAATAGCCCGACATCGGGGTGTCACTAAGTCATGAGCATCTAATAACCAGTCTAGAAACAAAGTCTACTACTATCTTTGCCAAATGCCAATAAAAGAGGGAAAAGATAATAAGAAAGGAGGAACAAGGACGGCGGACACCGGCAACTACCTCATACGTCTTCGATAATCAGCTCGGGCACGAACTCTGCGACCGCCAGAACCGTACACACCTGGATCTGCACATGAAGTGAAAGGTATAGCATGAGTACAACCAACTCAGCAAGTAACAGAATAAAATAAGGAACTGAGAAGCAGTGACAAGCTATGAAAATACAATTCATTTCAAAAGCTTTCAGTAAAGAGTAAACATGCCTTCAAACACGGTAGTGTAGGTCAAATCATTTTGAGCTCAAGTAAGAACATATATGAATCTTCCATAGATTTCACAACAACAAAAAATAACAACCAACAATAAATAAAGGCAAGTACAACCTCTCAAGGCAGCACTCACTCAACTCATTTCAACAGCTCATACTCTCAGCTCTTAGCCCTCAATTCACACTCTCAATAGGTACCTATCTCACTGGAAGTGTACAGACTCCGGAGGAGCTCCTTCAGCCCAAGCGCTATATTGTTGCGGCGTGCAGCACGATCCAATATTGTTGCAGCCTGTAACCCAATCCAATAATATATATATCTCCCGAAGGGTTGTTCTGGCGCGTAACCCGATCTATATACATAAATATAGCCATAAGGCTTGTTGTGGTGTGCAACCCGATCCATATACTTCACATAGCTCACAGCTCGGCACTCAGGCCCTATCTCAGTCACTAGACTCTCCATCCTCTCAGGATTATCAACAAGAAATGAGAGATAACGCGGATATGATACACAAGTAAGACGGTGTCTGAGTACAAGACAATAATTAGAAATTAATTCAACAAGTATACGGTCGATGCGGGTCCCAACAGTGATATTATATGGCCTAAGCATGGTTTCTAACATGAAAGGTAGTCAATTACTCAAAACAAAGTAAAATAGGTGATAATAATGGACTATTCGACTTTACAGTCTCACGGGGCGGACCAAGTCTCAATCCCTCACGGTGTACGCTCACACGCCTGTCACCTAGCATGTATGTCACCTCCAAATATTCACATCATACAAATTCTCGGGGTTTAATACCCTCAAAACAAGAATTAAGACTGTTACTTACCTAAACCGTGTAGAAATCCTACTCCAATATGCCTTTGCATCTCGAATCAGCCTCCAAATGCCCCGAATCTAGCCACAAACAGTACGAGATAATCAATATAGGCTAAAAGGATCGATTCAGCAAGAAAACTACAAATATAGCCCAAAATCCAAAATCGGCTCAACCCGTCCCCTGTCTCGAAACCCCACGAAAGTCACAAAACCCTAAAGGCCATTCACTCACGAATTTAACCACACCAAATTTATCAAAATCCGACCTCAATTGCCCCTCCAAAGCCCAAAAATTCACTCTCAAATTCCCAAGCCCTAAACACCCAAATTTCACTTCAAAATCTTTCTAGTTAGGCATAGAATCACTCACGAATCTAACCATACCAAATTTATCAAAATCCGACCTCAATTGCCTCTCCAAAACCCAAAAATTCACTCTAAAATTCCCAAGCCCTAATCCCCCGAATTTCACGTCAAAATCTGGCTAATTAGGCATATAATAAGTAGGAAAACACCATTACTAAAGATAAATAGGCTCAAGGACTTACCTTAGTGATAACTTCAAAATCCCATCGAAAATCTCCTAAAAAATCCCCAATGTCCGAGTTCCAAAAAGTGAAAATGGGGAAAATTTTGAAGTGTTCTATTTATAGGTTCTGCCTAGCAAAATCGCACCTGCGGTGCCTCGCCCGCTTCTGCGACCAAAATTCCGCACCTGCGGAACTCACTTAAGTCCACTGGGCTCGCACCTGTGCTCCATGTCTCGCACTTGCGGAGTCTCTTATGCGGCGGCCCATCTTCCACTTCTGCGGAATTACCCATGATTCATTCTTCCGCATCTGCAGCCTAGCCTCGCACATGTGGGCTCGTAGATGCGCTCAATCCTCCACACTTGTGCTTCAAGTGCAACCCAGCCTTGCCTGCACCTGCGACCCTCCTTTCACTTCTGCGGGGCCGCACATGCGGGCTCCCCACCGCAGGTGCGAAACACCAGAACACCAGAAGAAACCAGCAACGCCTAAGTCCAAAATTCCGATGAGCATCCGAAACACCCCGGAGGCTCCCGGGACCTCAACCAAACCTACCAACAAGTTGTATAGCTCCATGAAAACTTGTTTGAACCTCCGAATCACTCAAAACAACATCAAAACACCAAATTACACCCTGATTCAAGCCTAAAGAACTTCTAAACTTCTGAATTCCACAAACGATGTCAAAACCTACCAAACCACGTCTGATTGACCTCCAATTTTACACACAAGTCAAAAATGACACCACGAAGCTACTCCAACTTCCGAAAATCCATTCCGACCCCGATAATAAAATTTCCACCCCGTCTAAAAACGCCAAAATTTCAACTTTCGCCAATTCAAGCCTAATTCCATTACGGACCTCCAAATTACATTTCGGACGCGCTCCTAAGTCCAAAATCACCTAACAGACCAATATATTTTCATGTCAAATATAATTGACCATTGAATGATGTACGAAATATTTTCTTTTTTCATTTAATTGTCCTTACCAAGGTCTTAATTTGGTCGTTTAAAATTCATGACAACATAGAACTTAAACTCACTACCAAAAGTATGACATATTTCAACATGATTAATCACTAATTCTACAAGTATTTGATCATGCCCACTATCCTTTTAAATATCGTCCTAGGTCCATAGTTGTCTAGTATCAAAGTATAATTAAAGACTTGTCAATTACTATAATGATCTTAAGTCAAAAAAAACTCTTACATCACATTTTTCAAGAGAATATCCTATTGAAAATTTATGATAGTTCTATAATTAGAGTTTATAAAATGAGTGTGTTCAATGATCATATATTTATATGCATAATTGTAACGACCCGGTCGATTATTTTGAGAGTTAGCGCCTTGATCCCCTAATAACTGCTTTCCCCACTTTTATATCTGCTTATAGGACTATGATTAGTTGTGAAATTCGGAGAGTTTTTGGACACATAGACCCTATATATGAGTTTAAGCTTTAGAAATCGGACCGTAGTTAGAACTTGTGAAGACGGACCCGGAATTGAATTATGTCAACTCCGTTAGCTCCGTTGGGTGATTTCGGGGTTAGGAGCATGTTCGGAATGTGTTCTCGAGGTCTGTAGTAGATTTAGGCTTGAATCGGTGAAAGTTAGAATTTTGGCCGAAATAGGTGAAATTTTGATATTTGGCTCGTAATGGAATTTTGAGAGTGGCTGTAGGTCCGTAGTGTCATTTGTGACCTCTGTGTAAAATTTGAGGTCATTCAGACTAGTTTTGACGTGTTTCGGCATCGATTGTAGATTTTGGAAATGTCATAAGTTCTTAGGCTTGAATCCATGCATAATTGGCGATTTTGATGTTATGAGATGTGTTTTGAAGGCTCGATTAATTTGGGGTAAGGTATTAGGACTGGTTGGTAAGTTTGGTTGAGGTCTCGGGGGCCTCGGCATTGTTTCGGATGCTCAACGAGATGATTTTAGACTTAGAAAACCAATTGAAGCATTGCTGGTTCTGGTGTTTCGCACCTACGGATGGGGAGCCGCAGGTGCGGTGAAGGGCGTCATAGGTGCGGTTTTGGTCAGGGGCAGCCAAAATCGCAGGTGTAGAGCCGCAGATGCGGCCCAGTGATCGCAGGTGCGGCCCCAGTTCATTTAGGTAGTTTTCGCACCTGCGATGTATTTTCCGCAGGTGCGGTCCAATGAGTCGCAGGTGCGGAATTACTAGGTTGTTTATACAAAATCCGAGGGTTCGAAATTCATATTTTCTAAAACGATTTCGAGCTCGGGATTTGATGATTTTGAGTTGGTTTTGAGGAGAAGATTCATAGGTAACGATTCCTAACCTTATTTCATTGGTATATCATTAATCTATATCAATTTCTTCAATCTAATCAATGAATTTGGGTGAAAATCATGAAAATGGGAGGAAGGTTCCCCAAAATAGAAATCTGAGAATTTAATAAGATTTTGATGTCGGTTTTTTATGATTCTTGTTCGAGTGAGTTCGTGAGTGAATGGGTGTTCTAAATTTGTAACTTTCACTCGATTCCGAGACGTGGGCCCGGGGACTTTTGGGAAATTTCCCAATTTCACGTATTAGCCTTGAACTAATTAGCTAGATCGATTTCTTACAATGATATTTACATTATGCAATTGAATTGAATAGATTTGGGCCATTCGGAGTCGGTTACTCGTGGCAAGAGCGTGGTTTTGAGTTGAGTAGTGCAGTCGAGGTAAGTGTCTTGCCTAAATCTATGTTGGGGACTTCCCCTTACGTTGTTTTGATACTATTTCTATATAGGCGCCGTGTACGTGAGGTGACGAGTACATGCACGGGTCATTGTTGCTAAAATTCCATTTTTTTCCTTCCATGCCATAAATCATTTCACTCTTGTTTCACTGTTTAATGTGCTAATTGTGTATTTTAGATTAGGAAGGAGCATATCTACCTGTTTTACCTGAATTTCCTATTTGATACTATGTGCACCATGTTTAGTTAGTCTATTCCTTTGTCTTGCCTGTGACTTTTCTCCCAAACTGTTTAAATAAACTTTATACGGCATTCATTTGCATTTCATATTTAAATTGGGACTATGGACGTATTCCGGGAGCTTTCCCCATATACTGCATATTTACTTTGGGACTACAGACATATTCTGGGAGATCCCCTTGTACTGCATACTTACTTTGGGACTACGGACGTATTCCGGGAGATCCCCTTGTACTGCATATTTACTTTGGGACTACGGACGTATTCCGGGAGATCCCCTTGTACTGCATATTTACTTTGGGACTACGGACGTATTCCGAGAGATCCCACTGTACTGCATATTTACTTTGGGACTACGGACATATACCAGGAGATCCCCCTGTACTGCATATTTATTTTGGGACTAAGGACGTATTCCGGGAGATCCCCCTATACTGCATAATCATTTGGAACTACGAGACGGTATCCCGGGAGATTCCACTTTGTGATATATATTGTGTTGAGCCGAGGATTTTCTCTACTATAAACTTATATTGTTTTTCTTAAATTGTTTACTGTAGACATTACCTATCTTTTGTATTGTTTTAAACTGATTTATTTAGAAATCCAGTAGAGCCTTAACATGACCTCGTCACTACTTGACCGGGGTTAGGCTTGGCACTTACTAGGTACCAAATGTGGTGTACTCATGCCCTTTCCTGCACATTTTTTTTGTGTGCAGATCCAAGTACGAGCTATCAGCCTCGTGGTTAATCACTGCTGCTGATTCCAGGAGACTGAAAGGTAATGCTGCCCCGTCCACAGAATCCCCTGAGTCTCCTTCTATTCTATCTTGTAGAGACATTCTTATGTACTTTCCAGTTTTTGCTAAAGCTACAGTAGTGTTAGAAGCTTGTGACTGTCTGTGATATTCCGGGTTTTGGGAAGTTATGTTTTGTATGAACCGAGCGGCCAGTACATTAATTATGTAATTGCCCTTATCCCCCTTATTGATTGTGTTTTATTTTGATTTTCCCCCGTTATAGTAGGCTTACCTAGTCGTAAAGACTAGGTGCCGTCACGACACCTTTGGAGGGTAAATCGGGTCGTGACAAGTTGGTATCAGAGCCTCTAGGTTCATGGGAGTCACAAGTCACAAACCGATTTATCAGGATTTCGCGGATCGGTACATAGACATCCGTATCTTTCTTCGGGAGGCTATGTAACTGTTAAGAACAATCATATTTCTTTGATTTCCTTATCGTGCGAGTTAATGAGATAAAAAAAAAATCTAAAATTCTATTATATTCTTTCCCACAGATGGTGAGGACCCGTACTAGGAGGACCGATGAGCAGGCACTCGAGCCCCCTTCCAAAGCCGCCAGAGGTTGGGGTTGGGGTAGAGGACGATCATGCGATGCAGCCCGAGCACCGGCGAGAGCACCAAAAGAGGAGCCTATAGCAACCCCAGCTGGAGAGCCGGCACAGGAGGTCCCTATTGTTGCTCCAGCCTTACAGAAGACATTAGCTCAGTTCATGAGCATGTTCAGCACTCTAGCTCAGGCTGGACTACTTCCAATAGCTCCCGCTACATCTCAGGCCGGGGGAGAGGCACAGACTCCCGCAGCCCGCACTCCTGAGCAGAGGGGCCAGGTTGATCAAGCCTCGGAGTATATTCCTATGCCCCCAGTGGCTCCGGTACAGCATGGGACCAGGGTAGCTGCTTCTGAGGCAGAGCAGCTCAGACTTGAGAGGTACAAGAAGTACGACCCACCTATTTTCAGTGAACTAGCTTCAGATAATGCTCTAGGATTTCTTGAGGAGTGTCATCATATTCTCCGCACTATGGGCATTGTGGAGACCAGTGGGGTTTCTTTCACCACTTTCCAGCTGAGGGGAGCGGTATGTTAGTGGTGGCGGGCCTATGAGCTGAGTAGTCTGGACGAGGCAGCCTCACTCACTTGGACTCAGTTTTTTAGAGATGTTTTTGTGAGATTATGTCCCTCAGAGCCTCAGGGATACTTGGCCCGCGGAGTTCGGGCAGTTGCGCCAGGGTAATACGACTATGTCGAAGTATGCAGTCTGTTTCAGTGAGTTAGCTCGACATGCACCAGCCTTGGTTGCCACCGTCTGAGAGCGGGTTCGCCACTTCATTGAGGGACCTCACCCTAGTATTCAGACCAGTATGGCCAGAGAGTTGGAGATGGATATCAATTATCAACAGGTAGTGAGTATTGCCAGGAGAGTAGAGGGCATGTTTGCCCGGGACCGACAGGAGAGAGAGGCCAAGAGGTCTCGAGAGACTGGAAATTTTTCAGGAGCTCGTGCACCAGCAGCACGTTACGATAGGGGCTTTGTGGGTCACCCTGTTTATTCAGCCTTCCTTCAGCCAGCGGTATTCCAGCTCCTCCTAGACCTCACGAGTCCTATTATGCACCGCCACTATCCAGTGTGCCTCCAGTTCGAGGTGCTATTACCGTCCAACTTAGCAGGCCAGCTCCTATTCACTCTTAGCCGCAACGTCCTCCGAGGGATTGTTTTGAGTATGGTGACACTCATCACATGGTTAGAGATTTCCCCAGGGCTAGGAGGGTGCACCTCCACAGTCTTATCAGCCTCCACGTGCTCCGCCGGGTCCTCCAGCTATTATTCCAGCCCCAGCTGCCACTCCACCTCCTCAGTCAGCTTGAGGTGGAGGTCGGGGAGGTAGAGGTCACCTTAAAGGGGGAGGCCAAGCCAAATACTATGCCCTTCCAGCCCGTTCTGAGGATATTTCTTTAGACTCAATCATCATAGGTATTGCCCCTGTCTGCCATAGGGATGCATCTGTATTATTTTACCCAAGCTCTACGTATTCATATGTGTCCTCTTATTTTGATCCACATTTGGGGATATCTCGGGATTCTTTGAGTTCCCCTGTCTATGTATCTACTCCTGTGGGAGACTCTCTAGTTGTGAACCGCGTATATCGGTCGTGTTTGATTTCTGTTAGTGGTTTTGGGACCATGGGTGATTTGTTATTACTCAACATGGTATATTGCGATGTTATCTTAGGCATGGACTAGTTTTCGCCCCATTATGCTATTCTTGATCATCACACGAAGACTGTGACGCTGGCTATGTCAGGCTTGCCAAGATTAGAGAGGAGAGGTACCTTAGAGTATACTCCCCTCAAGGTCATTTCATTTCTTAAGGCTAAGCGGATGGTTGAGAAGGGGTGTGATGTGTATTTGACCTACGTGAGAGATGTCAGTGTTGATACCCCTCCAGTTGAGTCAATCCTAGTAGTGAGGGACTTTCCTGGTGTATTCCCAGCTGATCTTCCGGGTATGCCGCCCGATAGAGATATTGATTTCGGCATTAATTTATTGTCGGACACTCGGCCCATTTCTATTCCTCCTTAGCATATGGCTTGTCCTCAGTTGAAGGAGTTGAAGGAGCAGTTACAGGAGTTCCTTGATAAGGGTTTCATCAGACCCAGTGTATCACCTTGGGGTGCTCCGGTATTATTTGATAAGAAAAAGGATGGTTCTATGCGTATGTGTATTGATTATCGGGAGTTGAACACCGTCATAGTGAAGAACATGCACCCTTTTCCTCGCATTGATGATTTGTTTGACCAGTTACAGGGTGCCAGGGTATTTTCCAAGATTGACCTGCGTTTTGGTTATCATCAGCTGAAGATTTGGGAGCCGGATATCCCGATGACTTCCTTCAGGACCAGATATGGCCACTATGAGTTTCTTGTTATGTCATTTGGGCTGACAAATTCCCCAGAAACTTTTATGCATTTGATGCACAATGTGTTCCGGCCTTATCTTGATTCCTTCGTCATTATGTTTATTGACGACATTCTGGTGTATTCTCGATCACGGGAAGATCATTGACCAGATATGGCCACTATGAGTTCTTGTTATGTCATTTGGGCTGACCATGCCCCAACAACTTTTATGCATTTGATGCACAATGTGTTCCGGCCTTATCTTGATTCCTTCGTCACTATGTTTACTGACGACATTCTGGTGTATTCCCGATCACGGGAAGATCATGAGCAGCACTTGAGGACCGTGCTTCAGACTTTGAGGGAGAACAGATTGTACGCAAAATTCTCTAACTGTGAGTTCTGGCTCGATTTAGTGGCATTCTTGGGCCACATATTGTCTTGTGATGGAATCAAAGTAGATCCGAAGAAGGTGGAGGCGGTGCAGAGTTGGCCTAGAACGTCATCAGCTACGGAGATCCGCAGTTTCCTTGGTTTGGTAGGGTACTACCGTCACTTTGTAGAGGGGTTTTCATGTATTGCAGCCCCTATGAGTAGACTGACCCAGAAGGGTGCTCCGTTCTAGTGGAACGAGGAGTGTGAGGAGAGCTTTCAGAAGCTCAAGACAGCTTTGACTTCGGCCCCAGTATTAGTATTGCCTACAGGTTCGGGGTCCTACACTGTATATTGTGATACCTCGAGGATTGGCCTTGGAGCAGTATTGATGCAGAACGGTAGGGTGATTGCCTACGCGTCCCGCCAGCTGAAGGTGCATGAGAAGAATTATCCGGTTTATGACCTCGAGTTAGCAGCTATTGTACATGCCCTGAAGATCTGGCGCCATTATTTGTACGATGTTCCATGTGAGATTTTTACGGATCACCAGAGTTTGCAGCACTTGTTCAAGCAGAAGGACCTCAATTTGCGCCAGCGGAAATGGTTGGAGTTACTAAAGGACTATGACATCACTATATTATACTACCCGGGGAAGGCCAATGTTGTGGCCGACGCCTTGAGTCGCCGGGCGGAGAGTTTAGGCAGTTTGGCATATCTTCCTGTAGTTGAGAGGCCCTTAGCCTTGGATGTTGAGTCCTTAGCCAGTCAATTTGTGAGATTGAATCTTTCAGAGCCTTGCCGGGTTATAGCTTGTGTGGTGGCTCGGTCTTCTCTTTATGACCGCATCTAGAGCGCCAGTATGATGATCCCCACTTTCTGGTTCTTCAGTAAAGGGTTCGGCGAGATGACGCCAGGGATGTGACTATAGGAGATGACGGTGTGATGAGGATGCAGGGTCGGATTTGTGTGCCCAATGTGGATGAGCTTCGGGAGTTGATTCTTGAGGAGGCCCATCGCTCGCGGTATTCCATTCAGCTGGGATCGCGAAGATGTACCATGATCTGAGGTAGCACTATTGGTGGAGAATGATGAAAAAGGATATAGTGGAGTTTGTGGCCAAGTGTCTCAACTGTCAGCAAGTCAAATATAAGAATTAGAGGCCAGGAGGGTTACTTCAGCAGATTGAGCTTCCAGAGTGGAAGTGGGAGCGGATCACCATGGACTTTGAGGTTGGACTTCCTAGGACTTTGAAAAAGTCTGATGCTATTTGAGTGATTGTGGATCGGCTAACCAGGTCAGTCCATTTCATTCCAGTGTTGACTACATACTCCTCCGAGAGGTTGCGGAGATTTATATCAGGGTGATTGTTCGCCCTCCACGGTATTCCAGTATCTATCATTTCAGATAGAGGTACACAGTTCACTTCGCGGTTCTGGAGAGCCGTTCAGTAGGAGCTAGGAACCAGGGTAGAGTTTAGTACAACCTTTCACCCTCAGACAGACGGGAAATGCAAGCGCAAGATTCAGATTCTTGAGCATATGTTTCGTGCCTATGTGATGGATTTTGAAGGGTCATGGGACCGATACTTGCCTCTTGCAGAGTTTTCTTATAATAACAGCTACCAGTCCAGCATTCAGATGGCACCGTATGAGTCTTTATATTGTAGACGGTTCCGGTCTTCAGTGGGATGGTTTGAGCCGGGCGAGGCCCGATTGTTGGGTATAGATTTGGTCTAGTATGCTCTGGAAAAGGTGAAGGTGATTCAGGAGAGGCTTCGCATAGCTCAGTCCAGGCAGAAGAGTTATGCGGACCAGAATGTTCGTTATTTGGCATTTATTGCTGGTGATCGGGTTTTGCTTCGGGTATCGTCCATGAAGGGCGTCATGAGGTTCGGGAAGAATGGTAAGCTAAGTCCGAGATTTATTCGCCCTTTTGAGGTGTTGCAGTGTGTTGGGGAGGTTGCTTATGAGCTAGCCTTGCCTCCCAACCTAGTAGGAGTTAATCCGGTATTCCATGTTTCTATGCTCCAGAAGTATCATGGTTGACACGACCCATGTTTTGGATTTCAGTTCAGTCCAGTTGGACAAGGATCTATCATATGTTGAGGAGCCAGTAGCTATATTGGATAGGCATGTCAGAAAGCTCAGGTCAAATAATATTGCATCAGTCAAGGTTCAGTGGAAGGGTCAGCCGGTCGAGGGGGCAACTTCGGAGACCTAGTAGGATATGCGCAGTCAGTACCTTCATCATTTCACAGCTTCAGGTATGTCTCTATACTCGTTCGAGGACGAACAATTTCCTTAAGAAGGGGAGAATGTAATGACCCGGTCGGTCGTTTTGAGAATTAGCGCTCCGATCCCCTAATAACTTCTTTACCCACTTTTATATCTATTTATGGGACTTGTCAGAATGATTATTTGCGAAATTCGGAGAGTTTTTGGACACATAGTCCCTATATATGAGTTTAAGCTTTAAAAATCAGACCATAGTTGGAACTGTGTGAAGATGCACCCGGAATGGAATTTCGTCGACTCCGTTAGCTCCGTTGGGTGATTTCAGGATTAGGAGCGTGTTCATAATGTGTTCTCGTGGTCTGTAGTAGATTTAGGCTTGAATCGGTGAAAGTTAGAATTTTGGCCGAAATAGGTGAAATTTTGATATTGGGCTCGGAATGGAATTTCGAGAGTGGCTGTAGGTCCGTAGTGTCATTTGTGAGTATAGGAGATGACGGTGTGATGAGGATGCAGAGTCGGATCTGTGTGCCCAATAAGGATGGGCTTCGGGAGTTGATTCTTGAGGAGGCCCACGGCTCGCGGTATTCCATTCATCTGGGTATTGCGAAGATGTACCATGATCTGAGGCAGCACTATTGGTGGAGAATGATGAAAAAGGATATAGTGGAGTTTGTGGCCAAGTGTCTCAACTGTCAGCAAGTCAAATGTGAGAATTACAGGCCAGGAGGGTTACTTCAGCAGATTGAGCTTCCAGAGTGGAAGTGGGAGCGGATCACCATGGACTTTGGGGTTGGACTTCCTAGGACTTTGAAAAAGTCCGATGCAATTTGGGTGATTGTGGATCGGCTAACCAAGTCAGCCCATTTCATTCCAGTGCTGACTACATACTCCTCCGAGAGGTTATGGAGATTTATATCAGGGAGATTGTTCGCCCTCCACGGTATTCCAATATCTATCATTTCAGATAGAGGTACACAGTTCACTTCGTGGTTCTGGAGAGCCGTTCAGCAGGAGCTAGGCACCAGGGTAGAGTTGAGTACAACCTTTCACCCTCAGACGGACGGGAAGTCCGAACGCAAGATTCAGATTCTTGAGGATATGCTTCGTGCCTATGTGATGGATTTTGGAGGGTATGGGACCGATACTTGCCACTTGCAGAGTTTGCTTATAATAACAGCTACCAGTCCAGCATTCAGATGGCACCGTATGAGTCTTTATAAAAGGTGAAGGTGATTCAGGAGAGGCTTCGCATAGCTCAGTCCAGGCAGAAGAGTTATGCGGACCAGAATGTTCGTGATTTAGCATTTATGGCTGGTGATCGGGTTTTTCTTCGGGTATCGTCTATGAAGGGCGTCATGAGGTTCAGGAAGAATGGTAAGCTAAGTCCGAGATTTATTCGCCCTTTTGAGGTGTTGCAGTGTGTTGGGGAGGTTGCCTATGAGCTAGCCTTGCCTCCCAACATAGCAGGAGTTCATCCGGTATTCCACGTCTCTATGCTCCAGAAGTATCATGGTTGACACGACCCATGTTTTGGATTTCAGTTTAGTCCAGATGGACAAGGATCTATCATATGTTGAGGAGCCAGTAGCTATATTGGATAGGCATGTCAGAAAGCTCAAGTAAAAGAATATTGCATCAGTCAAGGTTCAGTGGAGGGGTCAGTCGGTCGAGGGGGCAAGTTGGGAGACCGATCAGGATATGCGCAGTCAGTACCCTCATCTTTTCACAGCTTCAGTTATGTCTCTATACTCGTTCGAGGATGAACGATTTCCTTAAGAAGAGGAGAATGTAATGACCCGGTCAGTCGTTTTGAGAGTTAGCGCCTCGATCCCCTAATAACTGCTTTACCCACTTTTATATCTGCTTATGGGACTTGTCAGAATGATTATTTGCGAAATTCGAAGAGTTTTTGGACACATAGTCCCTATATATGAGTTTAAGCTTTAGAAATCGGACCGTAGTTGGAACTGTGTAAAGACGGACCCGGAATAGAATTTCGTCGACTCCGTTAGCTCCGTTGGGTGATTTCGGGATTAGGAGCGTGTTTAGAATGTGTTCTCGAGGTCTGTAGTAGATTTAGGCTTGAATCGGCGAAAGTTAGTATTTTGGCCGAAATAGGTGAAATTTTGATATTGGGCTCGGAATGGAATTTTGAGAGTGGTTGTAGGTCCGTAGTGTCATTTGTGACCTCTGTGTAAAATTTGAGGTCATTCCGACTAGTTTTGACGTGTTTCAGCATCGATTGTAGATTTTGGAAATTTCATAAGTTCTTAGGCTTGAATCTATGCATAATTGGCGATTTTGATGTTATGAGATGTGTTTTGAAGGCTCGATTAAGTTGGGGTAAGGTATTAGGACTGGTTGGTAAGTTTGGCTGAGGTCTCCGGGGCCTCGGGGTTGTTTCGGATGCTCAACGAGATGATTTTAGACATAGAGTAAGGTATCTGAAGCATTGCTGGTTCTGGTGTTTCGCACCTGCGGATGGGGAGCCGCAGGTGTGGACATGAAGGTGCGGTGGAGGGCGTCACAGGTGCGGTTTTGGTCAGGGGCAGCCAGAATCACAGGCGCAGAGCCGCAGATGCGGCCCAGTGATCGCAGGTGCGGCCCCAGTTCATTTAGGTAGTTTTCGCACCTGCGATGTATTTTCCACAGGTGCGGTCCAATGAGTCGCAGGTGCGGAATTGCTAGGCTGTTTATAAAAAATCCGAGGGTTCAAAATTCATATTTTCTAAAACGATTTGGAGCTCGGGATTTGATGATTTTGAGTGGGTTTTGAGGAGAAGATTCATAGGTAACGATTCCTAACCTAATTTCACTGGTATATCATTAATCTATAGTAATTTCTTCAATCTAACCAATGAATTTTGGTGAAAATCATGAAAATGGGAGGAAGGTTCCCCAAAATAGAAATCTGAGAATTTAATGAGATTTTGATGTCGGTTTTTTATGATTCTTGTTCGAATGAGTTCGTGAGTGAATGGATGTTCTAAATTTCTAACTTTCACTCGATTCCGAGACGTGAGCCCGGGGACTTTTGGGCAATTTCCTAATTTCACGTATTAGCCTTGAACTAATTTGCTAGATCGATTTCTTACAATGATATTTACATTATGCAATTGAATTGAATAAATTTGGGTCATTCGGAGTCGTTTACTCGTGGCAAGAGCGTGGTTTTAAGTTGAGTAGCGCAGTCGAGGTAAGTGGCTTGCCTAAATCTGTGTTGGGGAGTTCCCCTTAGGTTGTTTTGATACTATTGCTGTATGGGCGCCGTGTACGTGAGGTGAGGAGTACGTGCACGGGTCATTGTTGCTAAAATTCCATTTTTTTCCTTCCATGCCATAAATCATTTCACTCTTGTTTCACTGTTTAATGTACTAATTGTGTAGTTTAGATTAGGAAGGAGCATGTCTACCTGTTTTACCTGAATTTCCTATTTGATACTATGTGCACTATGTTTTGTTAGTCCTATTCCTTTGTCTTTCCTGTGACTTTTCTCCCGAACTGTTTAAATAAACTTTATCCGGCATTCATTTGCATTTCATATTTAGATTGGGACTATGGATGTATTCCGAGAGCTTTCCCCATATACTGCATATTTACTTTGGGACTACAGACATATTCCGGGAGATCCACTTGTACTGCATACTTACTTTGGGACTACGGACGTATTCCGGGAGATCCCCATGTACTGCATATTTACTTTGGGACTACGAACGTATTCCGGGAGATCCCCCTGTACTGCATATTTACTTTGGGAATACGGATGTATACCGGGAGATCCCCCTATAATGCATATTTATTTTGGGACTACGGACGTATTCTGGAAGATCCCCCTGTACTGCATAATCATTTGGAACTACGGGACGACATCCCGGAAGATTCCACTTTGTGATATATATTGTTTTGAGCCGAGGATTTTCTTTAATGTAAACTTATATTATTTTTCTTAAATTGTTTACTGTAGACATTACCAATCTTTTGTACTGTTTTAAACTGATTTATTTAAAAATCCAGTAGAGCCTTAACCTGACCTCGTCACTACTTGACCGGGGTTAGACTTGGCACTTACTGGGTACCAAATGTGGTGTACTCATGCCCTTTCTTGCACATGTTTTTCGTGTGCAAATCCAGGTACGAGCTATCAGACTCGTGGTTAGTCGTTGTTGTTGATTCCAAGAGAATGCAAGGTGTTTGTGCCGCGTCCGCAGAATCCCCCGAGTCTCCTTCTATTCTATCTTGTAGAGACGTTCTTATGTACTTTCCAGCTTTTGCTAAAGGTACAGTAGTGTTAGAAGCTTGTGACTATCTGTGATATTTCAGGTTTTGGGAAGTTATGTTTTGTATGAGCCGAGCGGCCAGTACGTTACTTATGTCATTGCCCTTATCCACTTTATTGCTTGCGTTTTATTTCAATTTTTCCCCGTTATAGTAGGCTTACCTAGTCGTAGAGACTAGGTGCCATCACGACACCTTCAGAGGGTAAATCAGTTCGTGACAATAATCTATATATGTGATTATTTAACGGGATCAACCAATATTTATCTCATGAAGGCGATCACTTATATATTGATCTAATTGAATTACTAATGTCCAAATTAAAAATTCAATGATCATGAACAAGGTTAGACTAAGTTATCAGAAACATTACTCTCATAATCATGATCCCCACGACAACAAGTCCCAAAATTTGATCAAAGATATCATCAGATTAATCAAGCAATTAATAATAGTGATAAAAGAATATCAAATGTCATATATTTATATTAAATAATATTCACAAATATATGTTCAAATCATCAAACATGAGAGTGGATCTAGATTCTAGAGCTATCTACTATATCTCTAACAAGTCCAGCAGTTAAATAATGATGTGATGAGTCTGACTATGATACCATGATAAAACAATGAAACTTTGGCCTAACTTAACCCAAAAAACTAATTCATGACGTGACAATTGCTCAAGAGTATACAGCAGTAAATGCCGAGTAAAAATAAGTTTTATCATAGTAACTACATTCTACTTGAATTTATATAAATTCATACCTAGTCGAATATACTAATTTAAGATGTCGAATATTTTCCCATCCAGTACCTATTTTATCCTTTAAGTGGAACCCTCTTAGAAAATTTTTTCGGAGTTGTTTAGGATGCCTAATGGTTCATGCTCTGGAACAGACAATTGAAGGCTTCCGTTTCAAGAAATTTGAATTAACATAGCAGTAAATATATGATTATCATACAATACTCTCAACAGCTAGACAAATAACTGTCTTTTGCTCTTAGAAATTGTTTAGTTTGTCGCAAATTTTTAGTATGCTGTTTGATTTTTTAATCAAAAAAGATTTTATGTATACCTTTTGTGCTACATTTGGCTTTCGAAAAATAAACCCAAAATTATATAGAATTCCATTTAGAATGCAAAAAGTTCATCTAGAAGTAATAAGGTTCTAGTAGTGACCCCTATAACGTATTGTAAGAAAAAAAAATTGGAATCTTTATATAAATAGTCGCGTCTAGATTCACAATCTACTTTTTTAGTTGGTATATATTGATTATATACGATTATATAAAAAAATTTAATTTAAACAATTAAATATACAATTACTTAAGCTAATTCTTCAAAAAGAAATTACTTGAAATGATCAACTCGAAAATGATAAGGGGGATTGCTCTGGAAAAGACAATTAGGACCAGAAGAGGGTTCCTAAGTCCTAACAAACCAGCATTGGATATTTGTCTTTTGAACATTCTTCCAATCACAAAACTTGGAAATCTTTCAATAGATTAAAATATTTATCCATTGAAAAAATAAAATATTTTATCCGCGTGAAAATTCCTCCCGCATAAAAAGATTAATATAACAATTGCAATTAAATGTCAAATTGGCGTTCCATTTTTAGCATTTTTAGGTTTACTTCTGGACATGGCCAAAGACACATGCGGTCACCTACACATGTCCGTAGATCAACGTTGCAACGATCCAAATCTCACCGGGGTTGGTATGAAAACTAATCTCTAAAATTATGCAAGTTAGTCATTTAACAACATTTAAACAAACAGAACATGATATAATAGGACATAGAGTTAATTTAAAAATAGAAATAGAGTCAATACAGGCCAAAGCAATAAAAATAGAAATAGAGTCAATACAGACCAAAGCAATATTGTTGGTTGATTTCCCAATGCACACGCAAGTGTACGTGGTCGACAAGTAATATAGGATTTTAAGTCCAGATATCGTACCCACAAGGACTTGTGTAAACTACTTGCTAAATCACTCTAATCGTTATCTAATCAAGCCAAAATAAAATCAAGGATGCAACTATTTTATACTAAGATTCTATGAAATAACTAATTATCAAGTGACAAGAATTATTGTTATGTATTCAGTAGAGACAAATATTCCAGGGTTGTGATCTATTCACCACTCGTATTGCATTCTAATTAAC